>APFE031195549.1:9457-21490 GCA_000404065.3 Pinus taeda | reverse complement strand
AAATGGCGCACAATACATAAAAACACTTACAGTTCTTTGCACTATGGAGGCAGAATAATGTAAGAGAAGGGGGTTTTCATAGAGATACACTGACCACAGATAGAAAAACCCCTGAATAGGATTGAATATAGTGAGGAAAAAACCAAAGTCTAAAGGTAAAGTTAACCTCCCCTAACTGTCGCACCTGTCACACTGTGAATTCAGTATGCAGCGCACCTACTGCACTCGGGAAGTGCGATGCATACAGACTACCTTGAAGGTAGGGTGCAATGGTACCAGTGCAAGACTTTAAAAACTTTTTACTCACAATTTGCAATTCAGTTCAGGGATTTAGGCCGAGTAAGTGATGTTCAGTATTTGTAAATCATAGGGGTAGATTTAAGGAGGTTACTAGAGCCACCACTTAGGGCAATTAGACTATTTGCAGATCAATTGTTTAATTCATAAATAAAACCTGGAGATAGACTGAAGCAGTGTTGATCTACTTTGCATTTGTATAAAAAATGCAGTTTGAAGGCTAGCTGGCTTGGCTTTAGGCTCCGCCTGTATGTTTATAGAAGAAACAAAGATAGGTTAACAAACAATCTAGTCGCTCCCCAGTGGAGTCACCATTTTGTTACCGGGAATAGTGTCCACTCGGATGCTACTATTCCCACTAAGACTGGTAGCTATCTTAGAAACAAACAAGTAAAGTCTACTTTCGTTTTCCTTTATGAAAATAGATAAGGGTGGAACCAAGGAGACCAACCTTACTCTTGCATTTGATTTCCTTGTTTGATTCCTCACATTCCTGATAGAGCTTCGTCGCTTCTTCTTTGTCTGCTCAACTTCAAAAAGAACTTGTGGAATCACAGCAACATACTACTATCGAAGAACAAATATCTATATTCATAAATAACACAGGACCAGATGTGTGTTAACCATACAAATGCATATATAAGTAAACATACAAGAATATGAAGGAAAACTTGAATAGCTTTATTAAGATGAAAAGTAGCAAGAGGATTACAACCATATGTTCTGACCAAGCATCATCCTCCAGCTAGAAAGCCCTTCTTCACCTCAAGTAAAGCTTAGATCACCCAACACTATAAATATACACCAGAAAACCACCAGCACTTCTCTACAAGATACAAGATTCTAGCCTCTGGATCTCTGTGATGAGGGATCCATATATAGATGATTGTAGGGAGGTGAGTCATCTTCTATGGTTTTTATTAGTGTCCTCTCTTTGATAGTTCCTGCTTCCACTTGGAGAATGATGATCTCTTACTCATCCTTGGTCGAAAACAGAGAGGCAAGTGTCAGAGGAGAATCTTCTGGAAGATTCCATGATCTTCCACCTCGCATTTTCTCCCTGCCATTTGTCCATTCCCAACCATCGCACCCTACAGAGGAGCCATTCAGTATGCATCACCCCCTATACACTCGGAAGGTGATATGCATCGCATCCTCTGCACTGGGTTTTCAGTATGGTCTAGTTTTGACCATTTATGAGCATTTTTTAGTGGAGAAATTCTGGGAGATGATGTAATCAACTGACCTTGTTGCTTTAGGCAGTGAAGGAACACTTTTAGGGACTTAGAAGCCCTCATTTTATGGAAATTTATGATTGGGGTTGAAGTGCCCAAAAATGTCTATAACAGGTTGCAATGTAATTTGTGGATTCAAAGGCATTTCATCCCTCTGCGATGGCCTTCCTGTCCACTGACATATATCACATGCCTTGCAATATGCTTTTGAATCCTGATGAAGGGTTGGCCATCACAACCCGATGCGTAGAATCTTCTACGTAGTTGCTCTTCCTACATAATTTCCTCCTGTGGCTCCCCCATGAGCATACGCGAGGATGTTGCTTTGTTCAAACTCAGGTACATAACTTCATGGTATTTCATCATTCCCCATCTTATATAGATGCCCAACAATGACAGAGAAATCGGTCATGCGTACCACTAATTCCTTCTTCTATTGGACAGAGTATCCTTGTGGCGCAATTCCAATTGTTAAAAAGTGTACTATATCTTGAAAATGTCCATCCACTATGCGCACAACAAAGATTTGTGCGTCAGGTAATCCATCCTCCAAACTAGTAGGTTCCTCCCCTACCTTGATGCGCATCAGGTGGTCTAGTCCTGCATTCAATTGTCCAGACTTCACAACAACTTCAAAGTTGTACTCTTGGAACAATAAAATCCATCTGCAATTCCCCCCCCACCCCCCCCCAACACAGGCTTAATGGACAAAGTACTTAGCTGAAGTGATCTATATACATCTTAAAGTGGCCTCCTACTAGGTAGTGTCAGTACTTCTGGAGTGCATACACCATAGCTAGCCCCTTGTGCTTAGTGGTGGGATAATTCTTCTCTACTATGCATAATCTGCAACTTGAAAATGCGATAGGGTGATCTAAGCCTTCTCCACCATCCTGCATTAGTACTGCCCCAACGTTATACACTACTGGCCCTTTCAGCATCAACCCGCAGAGTGCGGAATGAAGTCTCAACCGAAGCAATATGGGGGGATGTTGGAACCAATTTTTCACACCCTTTAGATGGTTGTGATGAAGGTTTATTCCAACTATACCTACCTTCGTGCAGGTGACTTCACTCTCTACTCTATCCTTCAGTACCTTCACAGGGTGTTACAATTGACTTTTGTGCAACACTAACCAAGGGCTACAATCCTTTCACGATGCTAGAGCAGTGATCTGCACTGTCTCTCAAACTAGGTTAAGTATCTTACTTATCTTATGAGCAGATCTTAGTTAGTTTTGCATGAACAGATGTTCTTACTTGCATTCACTTAACCAATATATTTATACACATTCGCACATCCTATAAGCATTTAAAGTGAAATTCATACACAATATAACAGATGCATAAATAGGAAATAAATACACAGAATGATAGAAAACTTCTCTTGATTAATGATTCCCGAAGGTTACAGACTCAACTCGCCCTGCGCACTCAACTTCAAGCGTCTACTAGGCCTTTGCACACTCAGCTGCAGAGCCTCTACCTACACTATGACCCAAAACTTAGACTTACACTTCAGAGCTATCCTGCATAGATCTTCATTGCTTAGACATTATGTCCCTAACTACTTAGAGCTTCACTCTATCTATACAATCCCATTGTCCTCGAACCATGGGTAGATCTTCTACAGCCAACATTACATTATCAAAATAAGGGTAGACAGCCCTATGACTCTTTAACAATTACGTGATCTACACCCACAAAATTCGGAGTCTTTACATTGGAATTACAAAATTGGATCAAAATATGAGCTATAAGCCCCAAAAATGCCCTTGGGGGTTCCGTTCCCAACACCGACAAAGGAGAGTGTGAAGGAAAAGAAGGGCAAGCATGCTGCGGTTCTAGTGCATGCATCGCCTAGAAGAAACCCATTGAAGGACAAGTCCACCGCACAGGAAAAGGGAAAAACCATTACCTTGGAGTCAGAGGAAGAAGAAATTGAGGAAACCCTGATGGATGATGAAGATCTGTGGGTGGAAGTGGAGGAAGTTGAAGTCGAGGGTTCTGACCCTATCACTAAGTTGCCCAAGTACATCCCTCCACACAAGGGCAAGACCAAGGTGCCAAAGGACATTGACGAAAGCAAGGTTTCCTTGCACACATCTCTGCTACCGAACGACATTGTCTTTGAGGGACCGTGCTTGGGGTGGGTTACGCTATTGAAACTAGAATATTGGGACTTAGTTGACCATGAGAAGTTCTCGCACTTGGTGATAGAACAACTAATGTGCTGCGTTGTTCACACAACCACCAGGATGATTACATTAGAACCACAAAAGTGGCTCAGGGGAGTAGACAAGGTAGGTTTGCTCAACCTATTATGGGTGCCACACTATAATCACACACCCATTATAGTACTGGTCATCAAGCAATTGCTATGCTTGGTGTACAATAGGTGTCTGTGGCTAGAGGAGCTTTTAGACAATAATTTGTCACCGACTTTGCATTCCCTGATCCTAGACACTACCAGTCCATGTTACCAACATCTGTGTTGTGTCATGTTGCCAACTATGCATCATTTCCTTCCTTGCAATCTTGGGAAGAGTGTCTCATTTCATTATCCCTGAAGAACCCTTTTTACCTAAGTTTCTAGATTGGCACGAGTCAGCAGTTATCCTCCTCGCAAATATTGACAGGTTAACACTAGCCCTAGCGAAGTCTTCACTCTATCCTTGTGTTGCACCCGTGACGAGCCAGATTTGGCAAGTTTTTCAACAATTCCTCAAAACTTCTAGATGAAATTACTTCATGGACGGTCTTAGGGCTAGTTGTTGGGTTAGTTGAGCTCCCCTTTCTCCTCTGGGATAGTTGTTCAACCTTTTGTGCAACCTCCCTAAGAGATAAGCTTCTCCTTCCTTCTCTTATGTGACCTCTCCCTCTTATAAATACCTCCTCCATGAATAACATTAGCTAGCTTGGATGTAATCGAGTGATAACTAGATTTAATTTGATAGTTTCAAGTTTCTAAGAGAGGACTAGAGGTAGAGAGTGTTATTGGAGTGTGGAAGTAGCCTCATTTGTGTTGTTATTTGAGAGATTCTTAAGTAGAGTTGGCTTGAGAGCTTTCTAGTATCAACCCCTTTTAGACAGAAGAGAGAGTCATATGTTCCCTTGGGTGATGGTTCACAAGTAAATGCTTAAAGAGACATACCAACAGGACCCTTCAAGGAGGCTTACGATGTCAAGGCCTGGTTGTAAGTTTACTTTGATTTATATTAATACAAATCAACAACTTGTTTCCTATATCATGCGTTAAATTATATGTTGATAGCGTGAGGTTCCTTGACTCTTCAATTAGATTGTTTGGTTGTTTTCTATCTGCGTTTGTGGTGTTTCTCTATATGTTGATTTTAGGTATGAATGACTAGAAGAATAAAGAGCTGGAGCAACACAATGAGGAATTTATTGAACGTAAGATTGAAGGTAGGTTCTTCATAACACCAAAATTCTAAGGAAGCTTGCTTTGATATTGTTTGTGTGGTGACTAGACCCACTCTAGGGCTAGAGGGGTTGCCTCTATCCACAGAGGGAACTTACCTGAGTCACAAGTTGGTGACCATACTTGGGAGTTGTATTTTGTCTTTTATGTTTATTGGATTTCTTGGTTTATTGTCTTCCTTATTATTTTGGTAGCATACTTCATTCTGGAAGCTGTTAGAATACTTATATAGCCTTCCCAACCTTCTGAGTGATATATTTGGCCCTGCTTTAGTCAAAATTTCAATTTTTGCTTTTGATTTTGGGTCGTCGTTTTTTATTTCCTCACAGTCACGAAGTAGTTGCATCCACGTAGACTGTTGGGTTGCAACTTTTACTGTACGTCATGGATAAACTGTCTAACAGTGACACCGAGGCCTAAAATCAACTCAATGTAGCTAATTGATGTACTTTTGTGATGATGTTGCAAAGTGCTTATTTAGGGAAGTGTGACGATTTGCTGTCGATGCATGTTGTTAGTGTTTTACCTATGACGATTCCTATGAGTTTCAAATTTTTAGGTCTTTTTGGTTGATTGGCCAGTGTTTTTAGTATGCAAAGCTTGCTTTTCTTCTCTTTGTTGTATCAAAAGTGTTGGTTGTTAAGATTTTTTATTTCAATTTTGAAGTCTTTTCAAATTCTCTCTCTTGAACTGTGTGACCTAAATGCCATAGGGTTTCTCCATTGTTTGGTTTGCTTGGGTCACTCTTTCATTGAGATCTTTAAACTCTGCTTGGTAGAATCTCTCGTAGTTTAAGGCTTCTTATATTTTGTTGTTTTTCATCCTCTTGATTGGTGTATGTGTTTGGTCATCAAACTTCCTTGTCCTGTTTGTTCGGTCTCCTTCTTTTGCTTGGCATAAATCGCTTTGCTTCCCAGTCAATGAGATAGTTTTCCAGTTTTGTGAAAAATGATTATTTCTTTAGTTTTGAGTCTTTGATTCATTTTTTCATGTAGTTACCTATCATTTATTCAAGAAAATCAAAAGTGCATTCATCTTGTATTAATTTTTGAAAAATGAATTTTTGCACTAGTAGATTCTTGAGATTAAGATATTGAAAAGAAAAAAAGTGTATTTCTCATTCTTTCTTGAATTGCTTGCAAGTTTGAGTAGATGGTAGAAGTGTTCCTTTTTCTTTGATTGGTTTGCTTGTTTGTCATTTAGTTGTTATGCATTGAACCTCTTACTCTTCCTTAGCTAGTTATTCATCCAATGAAAATGGTCTTTTTTCTCATCTAGTTGCATTCTAGGAGTGTTAAAGATACATTCGATAGGGACCTGAAAATGAGACTTAATTCAAGATTAACTGTTAAAACCTATTGAATGAACTTAAAAATGCATTGGAACCTAACACTCACATATCTAGAGGTCTAGGCTAGAGACGTGTTCTGACATCATTAAACCTAGTTCCTATTATTCTCATGAAGGTTGGGTGATTCCTCCTTTTTGTGATGCAATAGATTCTAGTACGGATTTGTGCTCCCCGTACCATTGCATATATATTGGGAGACCCCACTAGGTTATCATCCTCTTATCCATAGGAAGCTGATTCTACTGCCTTACAAGTCGTAACGCACCGAACACAGCGTTCGAGAAGATTGATTGTTCTACGGAAAGTCCTTGGTCATTTCTCTTTCATTTTATTACCAAGGTGTATATGTAGTTTTATGATTTGTCTGGTAAACCTCCTGCCCAAAATTCCAGAGCAGTCAATTTCGTTCCTTTTCAACCCTTTAAAAGTAAAAGGATCATCTAAGCACTTGTCCTTTCAGGCTCATTAAACTTCGAAGGAAATTAGAGTCATCTTTAGCCCTTTTTATCGACTCTTTAAACATGAAAAGGCAATGTTTCATTCCAACGTCAATAAAATTTATTTATCCACAATAACATTTTACCTATTAACCTTTGCCACATTGTGATCACATCTTGACAAATTTTTTGCAACCCTATTAATTATATCTTTTCTCCCAGACTTTTGAGCTAGGCCATCCTAGCAGACTCACTAACTCCGTCTTCCCTGCCAAGTGAAGGAGATCCACTTTCTCATGTCCCTTTTGAGGTATCATCTGTTACAGGTACTCTTCCAATTGTCGGAAGTGTTCAACCTCTGGATTCTTGAGCTCCAGGTGAGTATCCTTTTGATTGGACTCCTCCCAACATTTGGGACTTTTTAAACATGGATATCCCATCTACTCCTCCCGGTGCTTTGATTATGATGGCCACTTCTAACATGGACGAGTCAAGTCCTATTAGCAGTCAAGAAAGCCTTGGGTCAACCGAGGAACATCAGTTTCCCCCGGAAGGTTTTCCTTTTCACACTACCCCAAATGTGTTGTTGCCACTTTTCTATCGTGCTTTGGCTATTGTACTTGGTTCTACTTCTCTGCATCAGAGTTCTATGTTGTCTCATACTACCGTTCTGTCTTCCGGACCTTTTATGTTTGCTCAGTCAGCCCTGGCTTCTATACCTCACATGCAGGTTACATCTATCATGTCCGTTCCATCAATGCCCATCATGTTTGTGGCATCCATTGCTCCTTCTATTAGTGTGGTTACTGCATCTTCAATAATTAATACTGTTACTGGGATGTCGTCCAGACCTGCTGGCGGCAGTCCTTTACCTTTAGTTTCTAGAGTTGGTCAACCTACGGGTAGTGTACCAATCCCTTCTAGTTCCATTCTAGTGGGATTTTCATTTGAGAAATACATGTATGCTCTTGAAAATCCAACCCATACTCCTTTGGGTTCTCAACTGTTGTCCCTTTCACATAACCCTCCGCATTAATGTGATCACCATGGAGCTCATATTTATTACACTAGGTTGCTTCCTCCAGGGGTCCCAGTTCAGAATTATGTTCCACTTTCAATTTCCTAGAATCAAACTAGCTATCATGGCCTGCAAGCGCAACCTTTGGGTTTGCAAGGGAAACTGTTCCAAGGGAAGCCTTCAATCCTACAAGGACACCACTTTTAGGGACATCCTTCGCCCTCCACAAGTTCCTTATTTTTTTTATTTAGGGAAACCTTCTGGTCATCTAGGTCATCGTCAGTTCTAGCTAGGCCAACCTGTTGCCCAACAAGATCAACCTTCAAGGCAGCTAGGTCAACCTCAGTTTCAGCAAGGGCAACCTATTGCCCAGCAAGGTCCACCCTTTGGTCAAGTGGGACAGCCTTAGTTTCAGCAAGGTCAACCTATCACCTAGCAAGCTCAACCTTCTGGACAAGTAGGTAAACCTCAGTTCCAACAAGGTCAAACTTCCGGCCAGTTGGGTCAGCCCCAGTTTCAACAAGGACATCAGTCCGTTCAAATCAATCCACCTCTCAGTCAACCAGGCATTCAGATGCTAGCTAGTTCCCAAGCCCCACCTGGTTTCCAGACTCAAGCTGGACTCCAAGCTCAACCCGGTCCAAAAACTCGAGTTGGACTCCAAGCCCAACCTATTTATCAAATGCAGCCTGGGACTCAGGCACAGTATGGACCCCAACCACAATACAATCTCCAAGTACCTTAGTGATCTGAATTGGATCCATGAAGAATAATCAAAGCACCATGACTGTATCAAATCAGGAAAAAACTTCAAATTCAAGAGCATAGAGTGATTAGAAAGACCTCTGAACAGTTGCAGTTGGCAGTCAACGAGGAACGAAGAGGACCTCGGTCAAAGCACGCTGACTGAGGCCCATGGAGACTATGCAGGATGCCAAACTAGAACCTGTGAAGCCTAGATCACGAAAAGGAGGTTGTTTCTGATGCGTGATTAGCACCTAGTGCTAATCTCACATCGCTGGGAAAAACCCCTTGAGAAGGAAAGGCCTCAAAGCACTCAGTCACATGGAAGCCAGGAAAACCGTGGGGAAAGAGGTAAAGGCTAAAGGTGGGATCCGCGCTCCAAAATCGATAGTATATCGGGGGCGCCCTTGGGAGGTAAGAAGATTTGGAGAAAAGCAAGCGATTCCATTCAGCACCCAATGCATGGCCGGCGGATGAGAGAGAAAACCACCTCTCATATAATGCTAATGTTTGAGCAAGTCAACCGCATGAAATGAGCAAATCACTTTGGATCTGGGGGCTCTAGATCTAATGGCTGAGAATGTGCCCAATGAAAGAACCAAATTTGATAGGGGATTAAGTAGTAATCTACAAGGATTTGAGGTTCGATTTGACTGCTGAGGTGGTGGATGAGTCATTTCCCAATGTAACTGAAGAACCAAACTGACGAGGAAGAGCTGGCATAGTTCGCGAGAGGACAAGTGGCCACTCTTTGTCTGCTGATGACCATGATGCAAAGATAGGGAACTCCAAGTGAACAGCAGTAGGTGAACTGATGGAGGTGGAAGGGGAATCAAATAGTCATGAGATTGATTGGCTTTAAAGCCATGAATAGAGAACCAAAAAAAGAGAGAGAACATCGAGAGGAAGAACCAGAGAGAAGAAGACGAAGACAAAGAATCAAAAAGATAGTGAAGCAAAAAGCAGAAAGATAGAGGGTCGAGCTAACCACAGGCAGTGTTGGCCACCAGAGAGCTTGAGAGGTTCAAGCCATCCTTGAGAGGATCTGTCAAGAACTAAGTACCACATTGGGCTCCTCCCATTAAAGACCAGAAAGGTAAATTTCTGGTAAGGAAAAGAGTTTGTGTACTCTAGTGGCTTGGGGGATCCAAGAACCACCCTACCAAACATTGTTATGTTTTAGGAGACTCAATTTGAGCTCCTCATCATAACTCTCTACTTTAAAGACACAATAAAAGAAGGCCACCACTGAAAGCTGGACCAGAGACGTAGCCTTGGAGGATAGGGTGAACTCCTTATTAATTGTTGTGTTCTTGTATTTCCTTACTGTGCTTCTCTTACTATTTTCCATTTTCCAGTGTCTGTGTATTTTGCAATCTAATTGATCCGTTGCCTAAAATAACATAGACACACACCAACACATGAGTCTGTAATACCTTCATTCAATAATTCTTCAACTCAGATCACTCAAGGGTGATTTTCAAATCACTTAGCAACCCCAAGGGCAGCCTCAGGGTGCTCTGTATCAAAATTATCAGCAACCATATGTTACTCCTTATCAAAATTTTCAGCAGCCATATGTTGCCCCTATTGGTCAAGTTGGTAACCAATAGTTTGTTGGTGGTCAAAATCCAAGACAACTACCAGGTTATGAAATTAACCCACCTAACTATAACCCTTATGGACAAAATCCGTGTGGGCAACAAGGCTCTGGTTGGAACCCTAATGATAGCCCTTATCAAAGGTCTATGATGTCCTTTAACCCTCAATTACCTTTTCTTACTACTTTGGAACTGCCCGATGTGTCCAAGCTGCTGAACGACCCTATCCTTCATAATCCATATTGGCCACTAGTTCTGACCAAAATTCCTGGTGATTGTCCTAAATTCGACGGTAAATTTGGAGAGGATCCCCAAGCACATGTTATAACTTATCACCTTTGGTGCTCATCTCATTCATGGCTTGATGATTCTATCTGCCTTTGTCTTTTTCAAAGGACTCTTACTAGTTCTGCTGCAAAATGGTATATTGAGCTTACCCATGGAACTTTTCAAGACTTCAATTCACTTGTGATGGAATTTCTTACCCATTTTCAGTTATCGATTCATTATGAAATGGGAACACATCTCCTTACTTCTCTGAAACAGGACACATCTACTCACATCTCCGATCACATTCATGAATGGATAAGGTGGTGTCGTTTGATTAAGTTCTTGATCCCTGACAAGCTTTTGACTGACTGGCTTACCACCTCTTTTGTCAATCCGATAGCCTGAGATATTGCTATGGGGGCATGTGTTACTGAAGAGCAAGCTATCATGCCTGTTCAGTATCTTGACTTGGTTTATTCCAAATTTGGCACACTTTCTGATGTCTTGCCTGATGCTCCACAACCTAGAACTTCTAAAGCTCCGTCGACGCCTTCCATTGACAGTGTTATTGGTTCCTTTACTCAATCTTCTCGAAAGTCGTCTATGACTCCTATGAAGTAAAAAACTACTTCTCATACTAAAAATTCTTCTCAGCCCGCGTCTAATACTAGCAAAACCTCCGAAATCATTGTCATTCAGTCCACCGCGACAGAGAAAGCTTTGAAAGGTAAGAAGAAGGTGAAAGGTAAAAATCAAGCCGATCCATCGAAGCAAGATCCTCCTAAGCCTCTGGCTAATGATGGTTCTAAACACAAACCTAGGTATCCTTGTGTTATCTGTGACAAGGATCACTACACTTAAGATTGTCCTAGACGGTCTAAAGTTAGTCGTTTTCTTAAGGGGACTTCATGAACACCTGTTGTACTTAAAGAGCCTTTTCCCTCTCAGCAAAATCAAATGGTGGTCAATCAACCTCAGTCCTCTTCCACTTTTGGCTCCCAAATTTTCATGGCTAGGACAATCCCTATTCATGTGAATACTTGATCAAAAGAATATCCTACGTCTACCGGCAAGGAAACTGAAGTACCTTCTAATGTTACTTCATCTAGTTTTGGCCCTCTTCATGTTGAATGGCCCAGCATCGAGTTTGTCATTAGACCTCCTACTAAGGGATTTCTCTGGAAATCTTCCTAGAACCCCTATGCTCGTGCCGCGTAGCACTATAGTATTGTTGAAGACTTAGCCCAAGCTCCTTCGGCTATGTCTACCTTGGAAGTTCTCTAGAGTTGTCCCCCCAATGGAAGTCTTTTCTATCTACCATTGGTGGCATTGATCTAGCTAATTTGTAGTTAATTACATTTGATCTTGACAACCATGTTGTTGGGTTGTGTTATATTCTTTCCACGACTAACCTACGTAGTGAACCGGGGGGTTAGAGGGGGGGCAGAGCCCCCCTTCGTTGTGCCGATTGCACAGCGGGGGGGCGGCAGCCCCCCCTGTCCAGGGGGTTTGAGGGGGCGGGTAGCCCCCCTCTACGGGGTTCGGGGCAGCACCCCGAGAAATTTTTTTTTGGACCCTATATTAGGTTGGGCGAACCTACCTATGGTTTTTGGTCCATGGTTTTGGACGTGATGGTTT
>APFE031195542.1:0-13290 GCA_000404065.3 Pinus taeda | reverse complement strand
GAGCCTCTAGTGCAGCGAAGAAGGAGGAGACATAACTGAAGTTTAAAGGACTATTTTTAGGGTGAATTACAATCACACGTGCAATGAAAGGAGGGTTATTTGCAATCACTATAGAAGAAAAATTACAATTTCTCATCTTTCATTTTTTGGGCTAGAAATTTATGCCTATAAGGCCTCCTCCTCGAGTGAAGAAGAGGCTCTCTCAAGGGAAGGAGTAATGAGTCAAATACACAAGGAAACCTCTCACACATGCAAGAAACTAGGGCTACAATATCATCACATTAAGTATTCATCCTCACATCAAGAAGGATCTCAGTTGGTCAAGAGAAGGAAGGTATCCTCATTAGTGAAGGACCTCACTAAGGATCAAACATAAATTATCTCTTTTAGGAGATAACATAACAAAGACTATCATCAGCTGTCAGGGAACAAAGTGCTAGAAGAAGGAGGAAGAAGTTTTGGGAAACAAAGCGTCAGAAGAAAGGACTTGAGTTGTGCTTGGAGGATATTCTTGTCAAGGGTCTAGGGTTTGATATTGATCAATAAGAAGCTTCAATAAGAGAAATTTACGAAAGGGTTTTCCTCTCTAAGAGAGAGAGGTGTTTCCCTTGCACAGAGCCAATATCTTATGTTTTTGTAACAGTTTGATGAAGTAAACAAACATACAATAATAATAAGAGAAGAAGATCAAGATAAAAAGTTAAATTGAAAAAGTGCTTTACAAATTTTTATCAAGTATAGAAGAATCCTACTATATCTAATTTCCCTATATTCTTCAACATTGAGTCTTGGAATTCTCATTTGTAGTAGATTTTATAAGAAGAGAAGAGATTATTTTTAGGTTGTCCCCTTGGAGGGGTTTTTAGCTCGCTTGGAGCCCACTTCTTGTGTCCATTGTCTTTATTATTTGTAACAACTTAGGTTAAAAATTCATGTAAAAAAATATAAAACAAAGGTCATGGGACATGTATTCCAAGCCAAATGATGGGAAAAACATCCTAGCGGGTGTGCAATTTGTTTATTATGGCTAAAGGAAATTGGCAAAGGCAATCGAAAAGGCTTTGGAAAGGAAAAATGGAAATAATTGACATTTTATTTATTAAAATAATGGAAATTAGGAGAAATGGAAAGTTCATATGTGGTATTTATGGTTGTTGTATCCTTTTTACTTTTGTTGGTTATATGCTGGCTATGCGAATGTTTTATGATAGTTATGATGTATGGCTATCATCATGTTTTTGTTGATAAATGAATGAACAATGAATATATGACCTAATACATGGTACTGCAACTAATTTGATAAGGCATCAATGATTCCTTATGAATCTCAAATAATTATGAGACCCCTAACCTCAGATATGTTGTTATAACTTGTAGATTACATGTTCATAATGTGTTTGACGAAATGTATGTCATCGTTAGGCTTGGTAAGGTCAATTCCTTGATCATGTTTTATGTTAGAGGATTTTTCTTAGTTTCATTTATTGTCTTGGAAAGTCTCATTAAGTTTTGGGCAGTGGTTTGGAGATTAGCCCTGAAGAAGTGGCTTAAATCTCATAGTCTCTAGCATAGAACAGGTTGAAAAGTATTGTAGTATCTCCCTTACACGCATTGTGGGAGTGAATCGAGGGTCCTAGTCACACGCATGCCCATTTCGTGGGAGAGAATGCGCATTTAATTGATTGAAAGGTTAGTTTAACTTAGGGGTTGGGCACCTGGAGTGGTAGATTAGCTTCTCGGGGTCCTGCAACACCTAGGGGAGGTCTGCAATATGTTGGTTCATACATTTCACTTCCTTAACTACACTTAGGGAGTGGAATCACATCATATTAACTATTCATCAAATATTTACCCCTGTGGACTAGTTAGCTTGGGTAAATTTGGGAGGAAAGTTTTACAGAGTGGTATCAGAGCACAATTCAACACTTGGACTCGAAGGGTGGAATGTGTTTTTCATGCATACATGTAGGTTGTATTTGTTATTGTTATGTATGCATGGTATTGTATATTGTTATAGTTGTGTTGTCATGTCGAGGTTGACGATGTGGATATTGGGATGTGCTTGTCATGAATGTGTGTCAGTTGTATATGCATTTGTTATGCATGTCAATGTCTATATATTGTTATGCATGCATTATAGTGGTTATGGTTATGCATGTATAGTGGGTCAAAAATGCATTGTGAGGTCATCGTATGTAATTTTTATCATCATGATGTTGTTGGTTGTTATGGTGCTGATGTGTTGGTTGAGATAAAGAAGGAGATGTAGATCATCAAAGCGAGGTTACAACACTAGACTTTAGGGTAAGATAAAATCATCACATACATTTGTATGTTGGGTATGCAGGTATGTTGTTCATGGTTATTATAAGAATTATGGTTACTTATATACTTGTCATTCTATTGTTGGTCTGGTTATATGCATGGTAGATGCTAGTTGATCAGTGTAATCATATGCACATGTGTTGGATAGTCATGCATGACAGTAACTTGTTGTTGTTTTATGTTACTTAACTTGATGATTATGTTATATGTTGTTGATGAGTATGTCATATGTTAAATTGTTATTGTTATATGCTAATTAACTTGATGATTAGGGTTATTGCATTTAATATCTTGATGTTAAATGCATTGTGTTAACCTGGATTGGCCTATGAAGATGGTTATGGTTATGATATTCAAGTACGAGACAACATATTTTTGATATGGTGTTGTACTAATATAGACTGACTATGCATATGTGATTTTTATGAATGAATTTCAATTGTTTATGACTTTATGATGTGAAGATGTCTGCTAGTTACTTCAAATGGCAGTTTTTTTCCTAGAATTCCATGAACAGTGCAACTTCTTTCATTTCCACAATGTTCTTAGCATGTTCCACATAATCACCTTTAGTTATGTGATGTCATACGACATGTTTTATATCTGGAATAGTAGGGGAATGACTCTCCCAAAACTCTACCACAAATGCTCTCATTCTTGCTATAATCTTATCTTGGTAGGGTTTCTTGGTGATAAGAGCCCAAAAGTAAGATTCATCATTTTCATTCACTTGAGCCATGAATTTGGTATTCTTATGCAAGCTTTTTTCTTGAAACATGGAGTGATTTTGACATTGATGCCAACTTTTGTTGTTTTGTTGTACTTGGTGCAACAATAACAGTTGTAATTTCCCTACGGACAACTTGAACATTGGGTTTTCTTGATTCTCCAAACATGGTAAATGTCTTGCATATATTTTTATTGACATTAATATGTGTCTTCTTGCTTTTAGCATCTTGGACACCCAAAAGCTTTGTGGCATGTTTTAGTTTCTCACGTTTGATCAACTCATGCAGTATCTTAGCTTTTGCAACAACTGAATGTTTCTCAAAATGTTGTCGAGTGATGTTATTGAAATGGTCTCTAATAATGCGAGGAGGAATGGGCTGCCCAAAGTCCTCTATTTTTATTGCATCCACATTTTCTATAAATGGTCCACCCCTTTCCAAACTACTGTAACTCCTTATTATACTGTTAACTTGAGAGGAAACAATTTGTTCTTCTAGTGGTTGATCAACTTCATAGGGAAAATATTCTTCCTCCATTGGTTGATTAGATTAACTGGCACATGCTGTTCCCCTACTGAAAATTAATTTGCTTGATAGGGCACATGTTCCTCTAGTGGTTGATTAGGTCAATAGGGAACATCTTGATCATATTTTGGTTGATTAACTTGATTGGACACAGCTTATCCATCATGTGGATTTTCAACTTCCATCCCTACATAGTGGAATAAAAAATATACGTGTAAGTCAAGTGAATCATCATCATACGATAAGTGAATAGTAAATTTACACATGTTTATTTAAGAAATCATCGTAGGTGGAAGGTCATGAAATGATTTGATAGTAGGAAATTAGGTAGCATAAGTTGACATGGATCAAGGGTTACAAGTTCAAACATGAAGAGAAAAGGGTGATCTATAATGTGATGAAAGGTAAAAGAATTCCTCCTCACTCAACAAAAATCATTTTGGAAGCCCTAGGGTTCTAGTCAATAACCCTAGGGAAAAGTTAAATGAAAAACATGTTGAGAGTTGGCAAGTAGGTAGCAGAATTTGACATGGACCAAGGGTTATAAGATGAAACATGGAAATAAAAGGGTTTCGGTCTCAGGTAAAGATGGGTCGAAGAAAAGCACACCAGTAAAGGTATCAATCCCCATGTCAACAAAAAGGGTGATTCACAATATGATGAAAGGTAAAGCCATTCCTCCTCACTCAACAAAAATCTATTTGGAAACCCTAGGGTTCTAGTCACAAACCCTAGGGAAACGTTAAATGAAAAACAAGTTGACAATTCATAAATAGGTAGAAGTTGAGATGGACCAAGGGTTAGAAGTTTAAACATAGAAATAAAAGGGTTTCAAGCTCAACGAAAGATGGTTGAAAGAAGAGTGCACCAGTAAAGGTATGAGTCTCTATGTCAACAAAAAGGGTGGTGTAAAATATGACGAAAGATAAAAGCATGCATCTTAAATCAATAAAAATCAATTTGGAAACACTAGGGTTCTTGTCACAAACCCTAGGGTGTCCCATTTATCTAGGATGAAGTGGCTCAAAAATAATTTGATGCACTTAAATATGCGTTGAACCATACACTGTTGTGATAGTTGTTCAAGCCCTTAGATAATGTTGGAGAAGCGCTCTTGTTGGTGTATAAATAAGAGGTGTTGTGGAGGTTATAGTGACACCTTAAGAAGCATAGAAAGGAGATCATTTAAGGAGGAAGGAGGTTGAAGTATACCTCAGTGAGCCGCAGCCTTAAGAGAACCAGCGAAGAGGAGAATGAGGTCATTTTTGTGACTGTTAGGATAGTTTTGGGTAGATGCAACCAGTGAGGGAGAGAGGGTCTAATTAAGACTAGGCCGAGTAGGTGAAAGGTGTCTTGCACATAAAATTTGTGGGTATTTTATATGTTGTAGGCCAAAGTGTTGCGTTGCAAGTGTAGGTGGATAGAAGGCTTGTTTAGGGAGGCTGAGTAGGCTACTAGGTGTTGATCTAGATTATAATTGATGTCAACATGGATATATTCTGGGATATTAAATGATGATGTGAAGCCAACGAGAAGTAGATTCGTGAAGTACCAGGAGCAAGAAGCCAAGGACGAAAGCCATTAGCGAAGCCATTGGAAGTCAAGAACAAGAGTTGTCAAAGAAGAGCTATCAGAAGTCAAAGGAAGACCTATCAGAGCAAGAGAAGCATATCAGAAGCAAGAGAAGTAGTTCATCGGAGCATATCCCTTATGCCCAAAGGTAAGTGCTAAAGGGAAGAAAAACTACACTTATTTCATATACCCAAGAGTAAGTGCTAAAGGAATAAAATAGTGAAATCAGAGGAGCTTTGCGGACCTGATGGTTCTGTTACAATATGCCTCTATTAAAATATCGCATCCATTGCATCACGAGTCTTGAAGCCTTGTTGTTACACTGAAATCCCAGATTGTGATATGAGTTGCGGACCCGTTGGTCCCATTATAACACACCCTAATTAATATCGCATCCATCGTGTCGAAACCTTCGCAAGTTATGAAGGCTTGTCACATTAAAACTTTGATTGCGATATAATATATGGACCTGAATAGTTTATGGTAACAGCCATAATGAAATATCGCATCTGCCTATTGGAACTTCCATATCGCAATTCATAAAGTGATGTCACATTAAAAACTGCAATTGCGATATTATTGCAGACCCGACTACACCACTATGGCATAACTTAATGTAATATCGCATCTGTTGAATCACAAGTTTCGAAGGGATGACGTGTAAAACCTCTGATTGCGATAATATTGTGGACCCGATGGATTCATTAAAAATAGTTCATTAAATATCACATCTACTCCATTGGAATACAGAGCATGTGCACACTTGTAAAACCTTCGATTTTTATGAAGTTGCAATTGCGGGATTAAAGGAATGACTCCGATTCTCATGAAATTGCCATTGCGAGATTAAAGGTGATGACATAGCATGTGGGACCTCCATGTGGGTATAATAGCTCTTATATGGTTTCCATGAATAATCAAGTCTATGGATAAAAGACTCTCTGATATATATTTTTAATATACAAGTCGGCCTCCCTCCAATAGATGCGTCCTTTGGTCATTGGTGAAACTCGTATAAAAACGAGTTAAAATGCTTCAATTATGAGTATCTATCTTAGGCATAAAAATAGAGCATAAAGAAGCTCACAACTTGTGAACTTGAATAGACAAAGGAAGCTGAAGGAACAGTAGAAAGAAAGCCAAAGGTCGAGTGAGCATAGAGGAAGTTGAAGGTCCAGTGGAAGACGAAGGTAAAAAACATTTTGTTGACTGGGTTAATAATTGAAAGTTCGAACATATAATTAATCTGTAGAAGTGCAGCCCGTGATATGTTAAAAAGGGACTACATAAGGTAGGGTTGTTTTATAATTGTGCCACAACCTGTAGCCGCAATAGTTTCTCTTCTAAAGCAATTACCCCTGAAGCAGTTATCATGACTGTTAGAATAGAGGGTTGAAACAAAGAGTTTTGTGTGTGCAAGATCATTTAAGATACATTGATGATTGTAACCATTATGCGTTAGTCATCATGATGTGACTTGGAGATTCTGTTTGATAAATATGAAGAGTTGTGAAGACTCCTTCATATGAAGGCAGGTTGTCATTAATGAAGTGATTTGGAGAAGGCATTGCTGAAGAGATTGACAGGGCTCATTGAAGAAGATATTGGGAGACGTGAAGTACAACCAAACATACCTTGACAAAGTGAACTAGATATAGGGTTGGATCCCCTGAGGTCGGTGCCTAAAAATTGTCAACTTTGGAGCCTTGGATGTCCAAGTCAGTGCTTAGCAAATATAGGTTGGAGCTTGGAAGATTGAGGATTGGTGTCCTTCGAGTTGGTGCTCCTAAAATCAAGGTTGGTGCCTTGGATAAGATAGGGTCAAAGCCCTAAAGGTCAGAGCCTCACTAAAGTCCAAGTATGTACTTGGCACATCCCAAGTTGGAGCTTGGGTGTCTTCATCAAGGGTTGGAGCCCTGCCCATATTTTACTTCATTCGTTATAAATATTATATTAATAAAAGCGTTTACTTCTATTGTTCGTTTTTGTGTTCTAAATATAAGTGATCTAACTGGTAAATGTAACAATTGAAAAGAAACACTGATTCACCCCCCTCTCAGTATTTCCAACAATTGGTATCAAAGCCAGTACCTTAAATCAAATCCTAACAGCTTGAAGGTTGATCATTAGAACAAAAATGGTGAAGCCAAGGAAGAAAGTCTTCAATCCTCTTAAAGATGTGTCTTCCTCAACCACCGAAATTGAAGTCAATTAATTTGTGAATGCTCCATTGTTCACTGGAAACTTTAATATATGGGAGGTAAGAATGAGGAATTTCTTAAAGACTCATGGCATTGAAGACCCAAGTTCATGGAAATTAAACATGGTATAAGAGCATATTTGAGCTACTTTGATGGACAATAAATCAAAGTGTGGACAAAGAAATGAAAAAGAGGGAGTTGTGGGTGTTTGGATCATGTAGTATAGGGCTCAACAAAAGACATGGAGATGTGGTCTCAATAGACTACATGATGAGATGGGTTGGGAGATTTGGTGGATTGGTGGTGAACTTGGTGCACTTCAGCATGTTGTGTGGCAGTCTGTAGATCATGGACTTCCTATGTCTTGTCATGGATGGTTGGGACAACTCGAGGGTTTCTTTGGCAGGGAAGAGATCAGGTTGATTGATATGGCTTCATTTGATGGACTACAGGTTGGGAGGCTAGATTATTCATAAGATCATGATGTTTCATATCTGAGATTGGAGGGATTTGCATGAGTGGCATTTGATCTAGGAGGATGAGTGCTTGCAAGACTGAGCAGGGAAGAAAGCTCAATCCTCCAAATTGTCAATCCTTATGGCTTGGAGTACCTAGCAATCTATAAAAATCAACACTCCCTCTTAGCGAGGGAGCTACTTCCAAGACTAGGAAGTAACCATCATCATCAGCGACAATAGCCCATATGGTGTCCATCAGTGTAGCATACTTTATCTAATGAACCCGACAACCTTGGTAGTACCTCTATCAAAACCTAAAGATCACAAACCTCCATTGGATTCCTCCCTATAAGTCTAGATTTCCTTTTAGCCTACATGATCTTCATTAGCTCAATCCTACAAGCCCTTATCCTTCTGGATCAAATACTACTCATGCAAATCCTTCAGACCTTGGATATGCAACATCATGATCTGATGAATACTCTAGCATGCCAATCTGAAGTCCATCACATGAAGCCATCTCAAACAACCTAATCTCATCGATGCCAAAGAAATCCTCGATCTATCCTAACTATCCATGACAAGTCGAAGGAAGTCCATCACATGAAAAGAACCACACAACATATTGAAGGGAAATAGGTTCACCACTAATCCACTAGAACTCCCAACCCATCTCGCCATGTAACCTATCAAGACCACATCTCCATGTCCTTAGCTTAACCATCTGCTCCATGATCTAGACACCCACAACTCTCTTTGAGTTTTTTTGTTGTGAAAAATCTCATTCATCTCCCTTAAAAATAGGTCAGCTGCCCTTTGATACCATGTTTCTTTCCACGAACTTGGTGTCTAGGATAGAGACTTAAAATCTTTGATACTACCACACCAAGAATCACAACGATTCTACTTTATAGAGTGGAATATAAACAATAGTAGATCCACTAGTGCAAAAAATATAGACAACTTTTTACAAATTTCAAACCAACTTCGTTGTATTAAACAACATATTATACAACATTCTAGGTCTCTCGTATCAAGGATAATGGACCTCATACATTCATTGATACAAGACACAAAATTGGGGCTCGGTGTCAGTCCATTGACAACCACCTTGCCCTCCAAAAGATAATATGACGATGTGGCTGATGTAGTTGACTCTCTGAGTTCCTCTCGATCATACCTTGTACCTTCCCAGTCCTTTGGCTCCCAATTTGTAGCTCTTGCATTGATTAATGCTCCAAGTCCATCTAACCACTGAATCTTGACTTCCAACCTACTCATTAGTTTATCGTTCATCCATCAACACATCAATAGATCAAGGCTCATGTCGAATTATTCATAACTCCCCCTGTGAACAATGCTCAATATGACCACCACTAATCCTTAGCTACTGAGGGACTTCATCCTGCTATGGTCTGCATATGCTTCTGCAATGAAGACCAACATAGGGCACAAATGGTTGTCATTTATCACTCCAAGATGTGCATCTCCCACAATGAACACGGGCTAGGAGGATTTCACACCGTCTCTTGTATAAGTCCTTCTCCACACACAAGTTTAGGGCTGCTCAACTTCTCCTAGTTGATTAGATCCTTAACCTCAATGACTACCACTCTAGTAGCTACATTTTTCCATCAAAGTGTTGCACATTGGGCTTTAACTTAAAGACTATCATGTTTGTAACAACCCTCATGAAAGTTCCATGTAATAATGTTAAAGACAATAAGCAGGGATGTAAGGGACACTTATTCCAAGATGAATGTTGGGAAAGACATCCTAGGGGGTGTTCATTTGATTTTTTATGGCTAAGAAAATTGGCAAAGGAAATGCCTATGGCATTAAAAGGCATTTTGGCATGTTTATTTATGAAAATAATGGAAATTAGGAGAAAAAAGAGGTGAAATGTAATAGGTTTCATGTGAGGAGGAAAATGAAAAAAAATAATGGAAAATGAAGAAAACAGAGGCCTTATTCATTAAAAGGCTTCTCAGGACCAGTTGGTAACCTTTTTGTCAGTTCATTTTCTGAGCTCTCTCACTATTCTCTCTCTCTCTCTCTCTCTCTCTCTCTCTCTCTCTCTCTCTCGTACTCTTGGAGACTTAGGGTTTTCTTGGAGCATTCTTAGTGGGCATGTCATACTTGGATTCTTGGAGAAAGAAGTCAAAGGAAGAGCAGGAAAGTGTAAGAAGGCATCAACATCAGCTGCTACATCAAAGTTTCTTGCAAGTACCGAGTTGCATGTATGATTTATTCACTATTTTTGGCATGCATGGCATATGTATGTGGTTTCTGTGGTTAGCAAAGGCTGCAACAGATCGAAACCAAGAATGTAATCATGATGTTTCACCTGCAACCTTTGTTAACATGTCCACAATGACCATGATGTAATCATGTTGCTTCACTATTTTCGGCAACCCTATGATGAAGTTTGTGGGAATGACCTCCCATTTGAATTATGGAATCACACTCGGCTGTAGTAGCCCACTTGTATCTTTACACTCTTCTTTTACTCACAGAGAATCAAAACATCTAGCCACAAACTCTGCTACATCAATCTTCAAGTTATGCCAATAATAAGGTCTCTTTACTTTTTTTAGCGTCTTTTGGTAACCTGGGTGACTTGAATTCGGTTTCACATGAAACTCCCCAAATATCACCTTCTTTAGATCACTATCATCCGACATATATATCCTCTCTCGGAACTTGACCAATTCATCTGCTATACGATGATAGTTCAAGTCCTCTGCACCTGCACGTGTACCTGTACCACTACTTGTACTTGTAACTGTACCATCATCTGTAGATGTACCATCACCTTTACCTATACCTGTACATGTACCGTGACCTATACATGTACCTCTACTATCACTCTGCTGCAAGCTATGCACAATATCCATATATCTGACATCCTACTCTCTTTCTCGCAAGATCCTGTCCTGTAAATCTATCTCATAAGAACTAATAGTTGCTAAGTGATTCACCTATATCCATCTACTCAGAGCATCTTCTCCTTACCTTTGTTGTACCTGATCAAGAAATCAAACTCGTTGATTGTGGCCAACCCTCTAGCCTGCCTGGCATTCAGATTCGGCTGGTAAAACAAATGTCTCAACCCAATGTGATCACTCATAAGAACAAACTACCTTCCAAGAAGATAGTGCCTCCACATCTTTAATGCATGTATAATCTCTTCTAACTCAAGATAATGTGTCGGGTAATTCTACTTGTGCTCATTTAGTTTTTGGGAGTCATACCATACCACTTGTCCATTCTCCATAAGGACTCCACCAAGCCCTCTCTTGCAAGCATATGTGTATAGTACAAATTCCTTATTCGGATCTACAATCTATAGAACTAGTGCATGTATCAACAATGACTTAAGCTACTCAAAGCTAGCCTCACACTCCTCTATCCATTTGGACTTATTATTTTTCCTTTGTAAGGATGTAATGGGATAATCAACTTGTGAGATGTTCCTGATGAACCTCCTATAATAACCTTCGAAACCCATGAAAGATCTCACCTCATCCACATTCTTAGGGGCTATACGCTCCATGATGACCCTTATCTTCTCTAGATCTACTGTAATTCCCTTCTTGGAGACAACTTGTCCCAAGTAGTGTACCTCAGTCCGAAAGAAACTACTCTTTGTAAACTCAGGCTATAAGTGATGCTCTCTTAGAAATCTCAACACTGCTGTTAAATTCTCGATGTGCTCTTCCTCATTTTTAGAATATACCAGTATATCATAAATGAAAAAAATAAAAAACTTATCTGAATATTGATGCAATACACTATTATCAAACACATGAATGTATTTAGAGCATTAGTTAAACCAAATGGAACAACAATAAACTCATAATGCCCATACCTGAACCTGAATGAAGTCTTGTAAATGTCCTCCTCTTTGATGCATACTTGATGATATCCAGATCTCAAATCAATCTTTGAGAACACCACTACTACCTTCACCTGATTGAACAATTCATCAATCCTTGGCAAAGGATATCTATTTTTGATAGTCACTTCATTCAACTACATGTAGTCAATGCATAATTTGAGAGTACCATCTTTCTTCCTTACAAACAGGGTCAGTACACCCCAAGGTGATACACTTGGTCTAATGTATCCCTTGTCCAACATTTCCTTCAGCTCCAATTTTAACTCAACCAACTCAAGTGTGCTCATCCTGTAAGGTTCTTTAGATGTTGGAGCTACCCTTGGCACTGGCTCAATAGAAAAATATACCTCCATGTGAGGTGGAAACTCTGTAATGGCTTAAGGAAATACATCTCGAGGCTACTGCAAAAATGGGTACTTGCTCAACACATCCGCATCCTCAGCCCCCTTGCCCTTATCTCTAGAAATGTGTACTGTGAATAGCTTGCACCCTTTCCTGCAACTACGCTTTTCTTGCATAGTTGTCACGATCCTAACTGATGTGGATTTCTTCTTACCTTGCAAGACTCTTGGTTTTCCATTGTCATCACCACACTCAATTGCTTTGTAATAGAAGTCAAACACGGTTCTATGTAGATACAACCAATATATGCCCAATAACATATTGTACACACCCAACAATAATACATTCAAATGTACTACGGTACGCATACCATTCAAATCAAATGTGCAATTTCTTACCCAATGATGCACTTGCCTCTTTGTACCTATAATCAGCCACACTGACCAACACTTTGCATGCAACTACAACTCTTTATTCAAGCCACACTTATACACAAAGTTAGCACTAGCATAGCTATAATTAGATCCAAGGTCAATCAAAAGAGAAATAACTTGATCACAAAGCTTACCATACATATTGATGATAGATGCATGATGCAATCCGTGTTTGATATCCAAGGGTGCATAGATACATGGAATACTTTGACCAATGTCTCGAACAATTTGTTCCTCCTTTGCACTATATATCTGAGGTCTACCACCTTGATTATATGCACAATATCCCCTGCGATGATCTTTGCCACAAGTCCAACATTCTATAGGCCTCCATAATCCATCTTTATTATTTTCTTGAGATCGATGCCCATGTCCTCTTTTGATGCATTAAACCTCTTAGGTGCTACAACATTCTCCTTATTATCTATACCCTATGGCCTTGCTCACATTTTATCCCATTTTCCTTTGCACTTTACATTACCTCTCCAACTTGGATTAGTCTAAACGATACACGTCGATTGTTCATAGCAATGTTTTAACTTTCGAATGGTCTCCTCCAAATATCTAGGCTCATCGAATTTAATTATATCTTTCAATGCAATCGATATTTCACTAATGAATCTCTAAATCGCAGCCTTCTCCTCATTGAGGTCAAGAACATACCTAAACAGTTCCAAGAACTTACTAGTGTACTCATCATTTTTGATGGATCCCACCTTTAGTTCATAGAATTATTTTTCCCTATCATGAGTGTACCTTTCTAGCAAGCAATTATTCTTAAAGAGCCACTCAAACTTATTCCAA
>APFE031195540.1:0-12035 GCA_000404065.3 Pinus taeda | reverse complement strand
TAATGTTCCCCGTGTTTCCCTCAAACAAAAATTCATGAATCAAGATATGTGTTTGAAATGGATGGGTCAGTCTCCGGGAAACAAATGTATCCAGACACGATGACATCTCTCCAAGACTCAGGAGAAATGAGGAATGCTGATGAGCATCATTACAGGGATTTTCCTCAAGAGACATAACCTCAGTGATAATCTCGTAAGTGGGAAATGTCCCATTCAAGGGATCTAGAGAATCCCACGAACCAAACCAAGGGGACTATTAATATACGTCTAGATGCATGCTAAGAGTAGTATGACTTTCAAAAGCAGTCACTAAAGCCAAAACAATAGCTTGATAATCTTGTTTTGCTAGGCTGAGCAACATAACATCACCAAAATAATCAACCTTATCGGGAGAAGGAACGATCCAAGGATCATAAGAATTAGAGATCATTTTGACAGAAGTGACATGGGGAGGTGGGAGGGAAAAAATTCCCATAAGAGAAGAGTCTTTAAAAATACCCTCCCCAACGTTCTCATAAGGAATGTCAATATTTCCCACATATGGTACATTTCCATTCAAAGAACCAGCAGAGAAAAAGGCTAATTGATCAATGGTGACTATTTTCCCTTCATGAGGAAAATGGAGTACGTGAAACAAAGAGGAAACCATGCAAAACATAGCATGAGTCTAGCTTCATCCAAGTAGAAGGTTATAATTTGAACTCTCATCAACGACTTCTACTTCTAATTCAATAGTTTTCCCTTCCAACGTGATGGGAAAACTTGTGAGAATACCATAAGGACGAGATCTTCAACCATCAAAGGCTTCTAAATTGTTTGGAAACTGGTTGAGAGGTGGAGAGATGATAGCTTTTCGGCATGAAATAGACATGATGCAAGTGGAAGCACCTTCATCAATCACAATCTGATGAATTGTCTTCCCCTTTATAATGACTTGGATAGAAACACAAGTTGATGGGGAAGCCAAGGAACATGATTTTCTAGGTCAAAAGTGATCAAATTCGAATTCGTAGGGTATTCCTCCTATAGTGGATAGTAATGATTTTTGTTATGTTGGAAAAGTTTGGAGACCTTCCAAGGTAGATATCACCGAAGGATATTGAGCTAAATCTTCAACAATATTGTAATGTTGGGTAGCTCATGCATTTGGATTGTAAGATGATTTATGAAGGAAACCCTTGGGAGGGGTTTGGATAACAGAGTCATTACTAGGTCTCTCAATATGAAAAGGACTAGAACTAGGTGGAGTAGAAGTAGAATACGTATCAGTAACTTCTTTTTCCACAGTCTTTTTTTAATGAGTTGATAGTCTTTTGACCATGTGGAAACAAAAATAGACATTGTTCCACTCATTTAAACCTGAGAACTGAGAGATGTGGAGGATTGCGGTTGTTTTACCAATTGGGTATGTTGTGATGTGGGTAGCAGTATTCTATTTCAAAGACATAAGTAGATGGGTACCAGTTTCATAGTGAATAGGTAACTGGAAGTGAGTAACGAAGGCCATTTCCAAAGAATTGAATTCTTCGTAAGCACCTCAAGGCAACTCAATGTACCATTTCACGGCAGGACCCATAAGGGTACGCTGAAAAAGAGGTAGATGAGTGGATTCATCAACCCATGAATTAGATGAACACCATAAATGGTAAATCATGACGTGGGCCTAGGGGTCTTCTCCATATTTTCCTTCAAACTTCAGAGGATCACCAAGGATCTTAGTGGGAACCAAAGGCTAATACACTGAATGAAGTATTGGATCATTAGTGAGTCATGACACATCTAGTAGTTCCAATGTTGCTAGAAATGGAAATTGTGGGTTGAAAGGCATGGGAAGCCTTTGATAAGGCCCAGCTTGTGGATTCCATCCTTGTTGGTATGGGTTCTTCTCCCAAAGTGGAAGATTTTGACATAAGGAGCTTGATATTGCCCCCACTGAGGGGTGTTTTGACCATACAAAGGTGGATTCTACGCCCACAAAGGTGGGTTTTGACCAGGGTAAGGTTTATACTAACCTACCATAGGCCGTTGAGAACCATAAGGTGGATAAAAATCTTGCGAGGCATATGGATTATAAGGTTGTTGTTGCAACTTTTGACCCTATTGGTAAAAATTTTGGCCCTGATGTTTTCGAGGTTGACCTTGTGGCTACAAGGGTTGACCTTATTGATATAAGGGTTGGTTTTGCTACTCCAAGGGCTATCCTTGTTGTTGTAATGGTTGTTGTTAAGGCTCTTGTTACACATAAGGTCCTTGTTGTACAAAAGGTTGTTGTTATACATAAGTCTATTATTGTTGGAAAGTTCCTTGTGGAATTTGTTGAGTTCCAAGTTGGTACTAATAATTTCTAGCTTGAATTTGACCATATTCCCCAAATGAGGGATTTGAACTAGGCTACATTTGGGGACCTGCCTATTGAGTAAAGGGTGGCTTCTAAGGTTGTTGAGAGACATAAGGAGGGTACATTTGTTGTTAGGGTATTTGATATGGGATCTGGCCTGATCTAGATGGAATTGATGATCCACAATGATAAGGTACACTACCAACCTTTTGACTAGCTTTGGTAGCATGAGTTTGAGGTGCACTCGCATAAGGTCCACCTGAAACAGGAGGTACATAAGGTGGAGGTGGTTGTTTCCCCTCATGCGATAGAATAGGTGGTGGCACATATTGTCCACTTAATGGAGAACGTTGAAAAATTATAGGGAGATTAATTGCCCCAACTGTAACTGTTAGTTGTACAAGAACGGACGAAACTGTAGTCGGTACAGGAATTTGGGAGGCCATGTCTAAAACAAATCGACTAGAGGTAGGAATGGCACCTTATGACCAAATGGGATTGCTAAATTGAAGACGCACTTGGATTACATGAAACTAATTGAGCCAAAGATGTATAACAAATCAGAAACAAAGGCTCACTATTTTCAAGGGGTGGTGGAGGTGCAACACTTCCCACATATGGATCAACTTTAGGAGGAAATTCATATTGAGAATCATTGTCAACACCAAGAGTATGAGTAGCTAAGACTTCTAGAGGACCTTGAGAAGAGGCTGGAAACTCACCTTTTGAAGTCATGGGTGGAAACAGTTGGCGACAAGGAATCTGAGATGGTCATGGAGATAACTCCAAACATATACTAGGATTATCATATGGAATCCAAGGTTGTTGAGAAGATATAACCAATGGATCAGAAAACATAATAGGAGGGAATAAACCAAACCACTGTGGACTCTCATGGGTTTCTAGATCAGATTCATGAGATGATGATGAGTCTCGAGGTGGAGGACAAGAAGCAAGGAGTTGGATACTTGGGATAACTCCAAGTTCAATACCTTGGGCTTCAAGTGACTGTGAAAACTTAGGATGAACTCCTTGTGATGACCCTTCAGTGTAAGATGATGAAGGGGAAATGTAACATGAACCCGGTGGTTCAACCATGATGACCTTTTATCAAAAATAATAAGGGGTGGTTGATTTGAGCCTACAATTAAAATTTACTATTAATTAGGCAATATGAGGCGAAGGATAGTTGCATAGGTAATTCATGTTATTGTGCACAGTTAAATTTTAGAACCTAAAAAACAAGAAATACATAAAAAAGGGTGTACTATGAAAGAGGTTTTACCAAGTATTCGTGAACCGTTATATACACCTTAGCCAAAGCCAAGAACTTAATGCATGACATTCGATCTCCCCGAATGCTATGTTTGGTGTATCACACTTACAAGGCAACTGAGTCGGTTACCTATGGCTAAAGGATAGAAAACTGGTGGGGTCTCCCAATATATACTCGACTGTACGGGGAGAAAATTTCCATTTTAGTGGTGTCTAATGCATTACCATTAGGTAAGCACGTTCTGATATACTTACCATACTAGAGTGCCTTTGATATACCCTAGAGTACTGGAGAACCTCCAATATACTTTTGTATTGGAATGGGTTTCACCCTCACGATACAATGCAAATAGTTAACAACAATTTCTAGGTTTATAGATTTCAGAACACGTCTCTAGCCTAGACCTCTAAATTTTTGCGTTAAGTTCCAAATCCTCCTTAGGTTAATTCAATAAATTTTATAATTTTTCTTGAATTAGGTTTCAATTTCGGGCTCAAACGATGTCACTTGAATTCTAGAATGCAAGTATATAAGAAAAAGGAAACGTTTCATTTCAATGAATTCTATGCTAACGAGGGAAGAGAGTTCAAGCAATTAATGCATCAAACAAGAGAATGCATCAAACAATATGCCTCCCCTAACTTTTCCAAATGCAAAATGTAAGAGAAAAACTAAACTTTGCTTTCACTAATGAACAAACAATCTATTGGAAGTAAAAATGACCTTCACTTCACTAAGATGCACTTTACGTATATGATGTTCTCTTTGATTTTCAAATTCTCGCATGCAACAAAGATTCAACTAAAGAAAAAATAAAGATTCTGATTAAAAATACTCCTAATGAAAACAAGTCATCAATCAAAGCAACACCAAATCAAAAGAAATTGATGAAAATGTCTTTCACTTTCTCTTTCAAATAGGTAAGAAAATATACTCATTTCAGTGTTCAAGCCAAACAATGTAATAAATGTTTGATAAATTACAAAGACAAATTTCAAATGCAAGATGACCTAATACACATGAAAAACAAATTTGCACAAAACAAACTGAAACCATTGTAACTCAATGTTTCAAGTTATTTTACCTTATGAAAATACCTAATCAGTCAGCAAACTAAAGACCCAAAGACACTCACAAGCGACAAGTGACAACCGATCGACCTATAAACCCTAAACTCAATCCAATTGCACTCAAACCCTTGAAAGTTCAGAGTAAAAATTTGCTAATAAATGAGATAATTAGCCAAAACACCAACAAAATCTAGTCATGTAGGACAAAACAAGATCTCAGGAGCTCAGACACACTAGGATTTAATAGAGAAACCCTATATTTTTCCAATCTCAAGGATCAGTGCGGTTGTTAAGGCCAAATTGCCACTAAACAAAGGAAGCGTTATTGTTTTAATAAAAATCACACTAGCAACGCAACTGTTACATCAGAAAGTCTGTTGGGAATGGAAAAAGGCAAAAACTAAAAATAATTTCATAAACACTTCCAGACTGAGCACTCTAAGATAGAAACTAGTGATTTTGCAGACCTATATCAACCCAAACTAACTGAGAACACAATGGATGGTTGGTCAAGCTCATCAATAGATCGGTTGAGAAAGCAAGATGAACAGGTTATGGGTTCCCTATTGGAGTTGTCATTTTTTTGTGAAGGAAAATCCCCTCTGTAGAGAGAGGTGATCCCTATAGGCCAATGAGTGGGTCTAAAAACAAACCAAATAATCTAACACACACTTTCCTAGCTTATGTTGGACAAGTGCAAGAAAAAGGAGGAATCTACCTCATTTTGATGCTAAATGCTTGATCCTTAGATATGGTTTTGAATATTTCACTCTAGACCTCGCTCCTTAGTTGTTTTCCACATCCGAATACCTGCAAGGAAGCTCAAAGCACTATTCAAGATGCAAGATCATATATAACATATATCAAACATAAACTACTTAACAGATCAAGGAACATTAAGTTAATAGCATAAGCATTTACACAATTATGGAAAGTGAATATCATATGTATATATTCAAAAACCAAAAAGGGAATCATACAACCTATGCCTTGACATTGGAGCCCTCCTTTTGGTGGATATCCAAGTCCAAGAAAATACTCTGTAAACACTCCTTATCCAAGCTAGAATGAGTAGCATGTAAGCATAATCTCAGCATAGGGAGGTAGCAATTAATGACCAAACATTTGGGGATGGAAGGGAGTGAATTTATATGAAGGGGGAGGGAGTTAGGGATCCACAAAAGAGCGAGGAAGGTCCACATCTAAAGGGGAAAGCTCATGATGATAAGATCAAGAGGCCCAAATGAGAGAGTTGGACCATATCAACAACAACTAATATCTAACTCGATGTTCTCGAAGGTTCTAGTGAGTGAATCTTCTCCTCCAGTTTGTGAAAACCTACCAAAAGAGGTTCAGCATAGGATTTCCTATGAAAACCACACTGGAAACACAAGTGTATAAATGAGAAACCTACCATAATAATGGGCAGACAGTGGAGAAAAACGTGTTAATGCGAAAAAGTAAGTTTTTAAGCAACCCTCTCCAGAATGAATTTAGGGAAACTTTTCTTTAATTCATCAGGGAGGATTTGGTTTGTCTATCATGATGGATATATTACATAATAGTCAATGTTTTGGCACTTCGGGATATGGTATGGGAAGTGAACAAGAGTTATGACAAAATATTGTATAACATGACTACACACCAAAGTGTAGAAAAATCTAGAAAAAAATAAATATCAAATAAAATATATCACAGAAGGTCACCAGGAGGGCTGCATTACAAATAAGAATATTATGTTTTTCTGAAAAAAATACAAAAAACCACAACTAGTTTGCAAATCAAAGCTACACACCCTGTATTCAAATCAAGGTCGAAATCCATAAAAAAAAAAGAAATAAAAAAGATACCCACTTATTATATCTTCACATAGAATACTACACACATGGGAAAAACCTTGTGGTAATTTTAAATTAGAAACCCTTTTCTAGTACATCATTTAGTTCAGATTTGACACCCTGACTCTTAGAGTCGCCAAGCATAACGAGAATAACCCCTATGTGGAGGTGCCTACCCACCTGAAACATAGAATAAACATTGTTAAATAATGTCGAATTTAAACTAGAGGTCAATCAATAGGAGCGACTAGGAAATGACACTAATACCTACATAGAGAAAATAGTAAATGTATGAGATTCAGATTGAGATGGGGTTTTTGAAAGAAGGAAATAAACACGGAAGGTGAAAAATAGAGACAAAATATACCTAGTAATTTGGGGGGGAATTGGGTTTCCCCTACACTTGTACAAGACAAAAAAGAAAAATTAGAAAACCCAACTAGAGAAACTAGAAGAGAATGTAAAATAACAAGAGAATATCATGTTAGTATTTAGAAAGCCTTTTACCTAAGAATCATGATGCCATCGAGATTGCCACAGAGAGTGCCGAATTTTTCTTTTTATTTAACAGTAAGAGAGACCAAGATTTGTACGTTTGACCTAGGAGAACAATGAAACCAGAAAGATTAGATCCCTTCTGAAAAAAAGAACAATGCCAAACGTTAGAAAAATAATGATATGAGGAATAAGCCATCGAATGGATAAGTAACCCCTTAATATATCACTAAATCTCCTATTTACAGATTACTTAAGAGACTATGGTTCCGAGAGGAAACCTGCGAAGGGTTCAGTGATTGGGTATTGACCTTCTTCCTAATTTTTGCATGGTCCAAGGAATCCTGTAAGGATATGAAGTCTTGATTAAAAACTCAGACATTCAGCCAAATAGGGGACAAGATAAGATTCAAAGATAAAAGGATAAGTGACTTTCTCATGGTTAAAACCATTATCTGAAAGGATCCAGAGATTTCATCAAAATATGTCACCCTTACACCCTAGAATAAAGAACTACGACACCAGCAATTGGTGAGCACAGAGTGTCACAGATGATGAAAAGAAATGAACCAGAATATAGATAAGAAACAAAGTTTCTTAATAAAAAGGAAGAACACGTTTTGGATATGCCTCAGAAGGTGTGAGCCATGACTATACCCTGAACATCTATGTCTAGTAAGGTAAAGAAGGATGTTGAATGAAAGATAATGGAAGGTTTCATTTCCTCCATCATCACGGTATGCCGCCAAGAGGCCATGAAGCCATGGGAGATTCCATAACTGAGTTACAAAGATACCAAACTGGGAAGGCTGCATGGAAAGGTGGCACAATATTCGCAAGTTCATTGTATGAAGGGGTTAGGGTTAAGCCAATGTTTCTAAACTTTGATTATCCAACATGCCTAGCCATCATTGGAAATGATAAGTGATCTTATGCACCCACGTGAAGACTACAAGTGTGGCAATCATGTAGTGTACCTTCAAAGTTCAAGGTGGAGCGCGTCAAATAACACCAAAGGAATATGCCTGGAGCTGGTAATATTTTGTAGCTCATATGTCAAGAACACCTGGAGATTTAGTGAAAGGCAAAACCATAAATTATAACATTACCTCTATGTAAAGTTCCATCCAACATCGAAATAGGCGCAACCACGAAATACATAAAACATCACACCATGCCACTAGCCAAATATTACAACAGGCCCAAGAAAAATTAATGGGGATCATGAATTGATTTAGATATCATAAATACATGAATTAAAGCCTTGAGTACCACAATCTATTATGTAACCTTTAATCAATTCATCCAGTGAGATTTTGTTCTCATTGGGTGGGGCCGGATCTAACATTATGACCAGAACCACGCTACAACCATCGATTACCAACTCTGGGATGGAATTAGTAATTTAGATAGTCATGGTGAGTAGGAGGATATTATTGAAAGCTAACATAATCTGAGGAAATCAAAACATACTTAACATTACCATACTCTAAGAAATAAAAGGTAAATAAATTAAATAGTTGAGGAAATTATACAGTTACAACGAGTACTATGTAGAAGTCGTGAACACAAATTGAAGGCAAAATCACCAGAGTGTTTATTTTATTATTTAGCATAAATGCAAGAAATACACCATCAATTTGTTAACCTATTAATAAAATTCAATTTTTCCACCTAGTTGGGAACCTGGGTAATTTACGTTACGCTAAAGGAATATTTAAACCTGTATAAATTGGCAGAAGCATGTTACTAGAAAATAAGTAGAGACCCAAATAACATAAAATTAGAGGTAGGAACAAGTTCTTTTGTAAATCATAGGAAACAAAATATAATACAAATTGTAACTACAATTCAATTTTATGGGGTTGATTTGTCCTTTTCAAAGAAGGACAGATTAAGTGCATATCCGACAAAGATATCCATATTTTACTATTTACATTAGACTCATGTGCAAGGAATAATTGCAGTAAGAAAATAGCACACACAAAAATAGAAGAACAACTCTTATTTAAAATTATTCTGAAACAACTTAACCATGAATATTAGTGTAACAACGTCATGACTGACAAAAGACAACGGGATGTTGAACGAGATACAATATTGAACTAGATATGAGCTAGAACAATCATTTTACACATGCAAGAAAATATATCTATAACAAATTGTTTACTATGGATAAACAAAGGGAGTTGTTCCAGGAAGCATGATTACACACCAAAGTGTAGAAAAATCCAGAAAAATAAGTAGAAAATGAAACATATCATAGTAGGTCCCCAAGAGGGTTGCATTACAAATAAGAATATTACTTTTTTCTCACAAAATTAGAAAAAACCGCAACCCGTTTGCAAATCAAGACTACACGCCCTATATGAAAATTAAGATTGCAAGCCATAAAAAAATATAAGATACCCACTTATTATATCTTCACACGAAATACTACACATAGGACCAAAACCCTCTGGTAATTTTAAATCAAAAACCCTATTCCAGTACATCATTTAGTTCATATTTGACACCCCGATTCCTACTGTTACCAAGCACAATGAGAATAAGCCTTATGGGGAGGTGCCTGAGGTAGCCACCTGCAACATAGAAGAAACATTGTTAAATAATATTGAATTTAAACTAGAGCTTAATCAACAGGAGCGACGGGGGCATGACACTAATACCTACATAGTGCAAATGGTAAAGGTATGAGATTTAGATTGAGATGGGTTTTTGAAAGAAGGAAATAAACCTAGAAGGCGACAAATAGAGACAAAATGTACCTGGTAATCTGGGGGGAATTTATCACTAAAACAACTATTTACAGATTACCTGAGAGACTATGGTGTTGAGAGGAAACCTATGAAGGGTACAGTGACTGGGTATCAGCCTTCTTCCTAATTTCTGCACAGCCAAAGGAATCTTGTAAGGAGATGAAGTCTTGATTAAAAACTCAGTAATTTGACTAATTAGGGGACATGATAAGATGCAAAGATAAAAATATAAAAGACTTTCTCATAGTTAAAACCATTACCTGAAAGGAACTGAAGATTTCATCGGAAGATGTCACCCTTACACCCTCAAATAGAGAACTAGGCCACTTGCGACTAGTGAGAACAAAGTGCCACAAATGATGAAAAGAAATGAATCAGAATATATCTAAGAAACAAAGTGTCTTAAGGAAAATGAATGACACTTTTTGGAGATTCCTCAAAAGGTGCGATCCATGACTAGACCTTCAACATCTGTGTCAAGTAAGGTAAAGAAGTATGATAAATGAAAGAGAAGGGAAAGTTACATTTCCTCCATCACCACGGTATGTCGGCATGAGGCCATGTAGCCATGGGTGATTCCATAACTGAGTTACAAAGATAACAGACAGGGAAGGTTGCATGGGAAGGCAACACAATATTCAAAGGTTCATGTATGTAAGGGTTAGAGTTAAGCCAACATTTCTCAGCTTTGATTATCCAGAACTCCTAGCCACCGTTGGAAATGACAAGTGATCGCATGCACCCACATGAAGACTACAAGTGTGGAATTCGGGGAGTGGACCTTCAAAGTTCAAGGTGGACCATGTTAAATAGCACCAAAGGAATATGCATGGAGCTGGTAATATTTCATAGCTCATATGTCAAGAAAACATGGAGCTTTAGTGAAAGGCCAAACCATAAATTATAACATTACCTTTATGCAAGGTGGCATCCAACACCAAAATAGGTGCAAATACATAAAACATCACATCATGCCACTGGCGGAATATTACATTAGGCCCAAGAAAAAATTAATTGAGATCAGGAGTTGATTTAAATATCATAAATACATGAATTAAGGCCTTGAGTACCAAGATTTTACCAGAGTAGGGAAGGTACATGCATAATTCAAGAGTAACATACTTTATAAATGTTTATGGATTTTTACATTAAATAAATAAGCTACCAAGTGTCAACCTCAAGCCATAAAAACATTATAATAGGATGATGGTTCATAGATTATGGTTAAATGTGAGTAGAGATAAGTAACGTAAGTGCTTACCAATGTGCACACATAGTGCAACATAGATATTAAGATTTATACCCTTACAACCGAGAGTGATAAAGAGCCTTGCTTATAACCATAGGGTAATGTTTTACCCAACGATATTCTGAGATATCCAACCCTTACACCAATGGTAAGGCGTGAATGAACATTTAATACAATAGCGAGTGGACAAGAGGAACGTATGCTCTAGTTGGGTAGAAAAGACAACATAGGATTTGGTGAAAGGGTATGGGAATCATACCTTGTAGATTTTAGAAATTTAATTGGACCAGTAGTGTATGGTGAGGATTATAAAGCTAGTACAAAAGCTACTAAGAAGTGCATTTAAATCACAAATAAGCCATTAGAAAAATTATGACATTCCAACCATTACTATATTATAATATTTAAGTAGTTCAATAGGTGGCTATCCTATACTTATGCAATGCTTACATGGGACCTAAAACATAAAGAATATTCTAAGGGGAGGAATGTGAAGTGTTACACAGTAATTTGTCACTGTCTCCTTGTCAGTCTCCCTACTGTGTCATGAAATCAAATCCATCATGCTCATGCTCTCTGAAATGACCAAAAAACCCTCTTTGCCTAAGTTTATTTGATCATCGCGACTGTTATTGGAATAACCGCGCTGACTGGCGGATGATAGTGCAATTGGTGCACTGCCAGCGCAGAAGCACACGGGTTTCCCGCGCTGATCAAATTTCATAGCCAGCGCATCCTCTATTTGTATTAAGTCGCACTGACCAGACGTCCTCCGTTATTGAGATGCGATGTCAGCGCGCCAGTCCGGTTATACACCCGCGCTGATCTTGTTTGGGCAAGTTTGTTCTAACAGCCAGTCTTCCAGATGACTCCAGACCTGGTTGTTAGCCTTGTGAATGTCGCCCTCCCTTCTATGGCATGTCTGTTCGTCATATGAGCCACCTTTCTTGGAGATAAGCTTATCCTTCCACCATCCATGGAGACTCCTTCTCCTATATAAGCCTCCACCA
>APFE031195538.1:14646-55124 GCA_000404065.3 Pinus taeda | reverse complement strand
CTTGTGTTATCGCATAAGATAGATATAGGTGGTGTACAAGTGATTTGAAAATCCTGCAAGGTCTGCATCATCCAAAGGAGTTGAGTGCAGCAAGATGCAGCAACAACATATTCTGCTTCAGCTGTAGATAAGGCAATCGAACTCTATATCTTGCTGAACCAAGATACTAATCTGGAACCCATAAAGAACGCACCACCACTTGTGCTCTTCCTGCCATCCATGCTTCCGGCCCAATATGCATCTATATAAGCATGAAGTGTGAGATCTGTATCTCTAGGATACCATAAGCCATAATTTTGTGTCCCTTGAAGATATTTGAAAATTCTCTTTACTGCCTGAAGATGATTCTCCTTTGGATTTGCCTGAAATCTACCAACTATTCCTACTGCATGCATGATGTCCGGTCGGGTACCCTGTAAAATAAAGAGACTTTCCGAATCATAGATCTCTAGGTTGGTTGATGTACTGCTGCAGATTCATCATTTTCACTGAGGCTACATCCTGTGACCATGGGTGTACATACTGGTTTGCATCTTCCATGCCATATTTCTTCAAGATCTGTTTGAGATACTTGGTTTGAGATAAAAAGATTCCTCCTTCCTTTTGTTGGATTTGCAAACCAAGGAAATATATCAGTTCTCCCAGCAAGGACATTTCAAATTCTTTCTGCATGACCAAGGCAAAGCTTTGACTCATCTCTTCTTCATTGCTGCCAAAAATAATGTCATCTACATACACAACAAGTATTAGCAATTTGTCATTTCAACTTTTATATAAAGATTGCTATCTGCTGATCCTTTTGAAATACCTTGTTGATGAAGATATTTATCCAAACGATAGTACCAAGCCCTTGGAGCTTGTTTGAGCCCATAGAGAGCCTTTTTCAATCTGCATACAAGATTTGGATCATTTTCAAGAATGAACCCATCTGGCTGTTCAATGTATACTTCTTCTTCCAAGTCTCCATTCAGAAAGGCTGATTTCACGTCCATTTGAAATACTTTGAATTTTTGAAAACTTTAGAGAGCAAGGAAAATTCGGATGGCCTCAAGTCTTGCAACAGGAGCAAAGGTTTCTTCAAAGTCTATTCCTTATTGTTGCACATACCCTTTACAAACAAGTCTGGCCTTGTTTCTAATTACTTCTCCATTTTTGTTCAATTTATTTTTGAAGACCCATTTTGTTCCGATAACATTCTTATCCTTTGGTCTAGGAACTAGTTCCCAAGTGTCGTTCCTTTCGATTTGCTCAAGTTCTTCATCCATTGCTTTTATCCAACATTCATCTTTGCATGCTTCTTTTACATTTTGTGGTTCAGTAGAGGAGAGTAATGCCAAATAGCTTGAGGCTTCTGCAACCGTTCTTCTTGTTTGTACACCTGCTTCTTTCTGCCCCATAATATGAGATTCTGGATGATTCTTCTGAACATATCTGGATGGAGTCTTTTCTTCTATTCTTATTTGCTCCTCTGGTTCTTCTTGAGGTTCTTCTTGAAGTTCTTCATCATACTGTTGTTGAGAGTAGCCTTCATCTTCTTCGATGTCTTCATGATGTACTTGTCTAGGAATGTATCCCTTCTCATCAACCACTACATCGATGCTTTCAACAATTCTGCCAAGTCTTTTGTTGCAGCACTTGTATGCTTTGCTATGTGGAGAGTAACCAAGAAGAATGCCTTCATCTGCTCTAGGTTCAAGTTTTCCAAGTTGCTCATCAGTATTCTTAATATAGCATTTGCTCCCAAAGATTTTGAAGTGCTTTACCGAAGAGGTCTTACCATTCCAGAGCTCATGAGGAGTTTGAGTGTTGTTCACCCGGACATTTGTTTTGTTGAGAATAACCACCGCAGCATGAGCAACTTCACCCCAAAAAGTTGCAGGAGTTCCTGACTCATCAAGCATAGCATGAGCCATTTGTTGGACTGTTCTGTTCATTCTTTCCACCACTCCATTTTGCTGAGGATTTCTAGCTGTAGAGAATTCTCTTCTTATCCCATGTTCTTCACAGAAATCGAAAATTTCATTTGAGGTAAACTCCCCACCTCTGTCGGATCTGAGGCACTTAATTTTGTGACCTGATTCATTTTCAACCAAGGCTTTGAAGGATTTGAATTTCTCGAATGCTTCGTCTTTGTGCTTCATAAGTCCTAACCAGACAAACCTGGAGAAATCATTAATGAATAATATCAAGTATTCTTCTCCTTGAGGTGTTCTTTTCCTGAAAGGACCGCATGTATATGTATGTACTAGCTCAAGAGGCATGCTAGCTGATCCTTCCTTCTCTGGAAAGTTAGTTCTGGTTTGTTTTCCAAACTGACATGATTTGCATATGGTGTTGTCAGGAATTTTGATATCTGGAAGATCGCGAATTGCCTGATATTTGCATGCTTTCCTTATTTGTGAAAAGCTTAGATGCCCAACCTCCGATGCCATAACCAGTGCTCATCATCCTTGCTCAGATAGCATTGTTGTTGTTCTTCTTCAAATATGTACAGATTATTTGGAGTTCTTTTGCCTTTGATCATTGTTTTACCTGTATTAAGATCACGAACAAGACATCCATTTGACCTGAATATTACCCTCGATTCTTTGATCACACATCCGGCTGACACTTAGAAGATTATGCTTCAATCCATCAACATACAAAACATTTCCAGCCTTGACCTTTTCTTTTAACCGAGCAATGCCTTTTCCTTTTATAGTTGCAGGAGTATCATTTCCAAAAGAAACTTTCTTTCCCTTTTCTAGAGCAGAGTAAAACTCAAGTTTTTCTTTCTCACCTGTCATATGCTTCGAACATCCACAGTCAATGTACCATAGATTTTCTTGTCCCTCTGCATAAAATGCTATCCCACATCTTTCTGTTTGTGGTTCCTTTATTCTCCATGTTTTGGTGCTTGAGGCTTGTTCTTTTTTCTGCTGAAACCTGCTCCTGCATTCAGAATCTTCATGACCAAAGTTATTGCAAATAGAACATTCAACTTCATTTTCAAGAGCCGAAAAGTTGTTGTAGGTCCTTTTTGTAATCCCATTCATACTTCTTTGTTTTTGAGCTTCTCTAGTCATGATTGTTTTATATGCAACACATTGAGCTGCTTTGTGACCAAAGTTATGACAAGAGAAACATTGTCCATTGAAGAAAACTTCTGCAGTTATCAAATCTACCGGCCAAGTGATTGTAATCTCTATTGTTATTCATTCTTGAACCAAATTGAGAAGACTCTACCTGTGGCTGGTTGTAGCTTTTGTTCACTCTTAAAACAGATTGCCCCTGATAGCCTTTGTTTGCAATTTGTCCCTGCTTTACCTGATAGTCTCCATTGTGCTTTTGCTCACTCCCTTTTGCTGCATCAAGATAAATTTTTGAAGTGGATGCTTGAGAAGTTTCTTCATTATAGCCCAGACCTGCCTTGTTTAGAGGGGAACGCTGTACATTGATAATCTCATCCAGAGTTTCAGATCCTTTGACAAACTTAAGATTAATAGCTTTTGTTTTCTCAATCTCTTTTCTAAGAGCAACATTTTCACCTTCTAACTTTTCAAAATGTTTTTCCTTTTCATCAATTTGAAATTGTAGAGTATCAATGATCATATTCTTTTCTTCTATACATCTCTTGAGTCTAGTAATTTCTTCAAAAAGGTTATCCACATCTATAGCATCCATATAATCATCATCTTCAAATTCCATTAACATTTTATATTCATTACCTTGTTCATCTTCATCACTATTTGATAGACCATCACTATCTTCATGAGTGTAGTAGCTTTTCTTATTTGCACCCTGTTTCTTGTTCCATCTAGCAGGTTCCTTTCCTTTATCCTTATAAGGACATTTTGCAGCATAATGACCTACTCTTCCACAAGCAAAGCATTTAAAAGGTAACTTATCTCTGAACCTTCCAGAACCCCTTTGAAGATTTCTGACAAAGTTTGATTCTTCTTCCTCTTCTTCTGGGACGTGGCTTGCTTCATAATAATCTCCTTTGCCTGATGCCTTGAAAGCAGCTTCTCTTCTATCTGATGGACCTCCCTTTCTCATTTCATAAGCAGTTAGAATTCCATGTAGCTGAGACATAGTAAAAATTCGTAGATTTTCTTTTTCTTCTATTGCAGATACTTTAGATTCAAACTTGGGGGACAATGATCTTAGAACCTTTTCAACCACAATAGCCTCTTTTATTTCTTCACCCAAATTTTTCATGCAATTAACAATCTCATCCACCAGAAGAAAGTAGTTAGCCACACTTTCATCATTATACATCCTGAGATTTTCATACTGGATCCTGAGAGTTTGAAGTTTAGCACGCTTTACCTGTTCATCTCCTTCGTAGCTCAAGACAATCTTGTCCCATATTTCTTTTGCTGATTTATATTGCATAACCTTCACAAACTCTGTTTGAGATAAGCATCCCATCAAAGTATTGACTGCTTTAGCATTTGTTTCATATTTCTTCTTTTCGGCCGCATCTGTAGGAGTAGCTGAAGGAAAAGTGTAGCCTGTCTCTATGATATCCCAAACTTCTGTACCAAGAGATTGAAGATATGCAGTAACTCTTACCTTCCAGTAATTGAAGTTTGTCCCATCAAAAATTGGTGGCCTGATTGATGCTTCCCTCTCGTAGTTGCTCATGATGAATGATCTTCCTTCAAGCGATTAAGCTTCTCCGAAGGACCTGCTCTGATACCAATTGTTGAAAATAATACTGAGAGAGTGGGTGAATCAGTATTATCTAGTTCTTTTAAAAAATCTTCCTTATTTACACACTTTGAATTATTTTTGCATATCAGTACCATGAAATAATGAGCATGAACAAGAAAAAACAGATAGTCACATCAAAGAACACCAGATCTAAGGTGGAAACCCAATGTGGGTGAAAACCACCTGCTGCAATATGTCTCTATCTTCTTTCAAATTAGAAACTCCTTTTACAAAGGTCTTGTACTGGTGCAGTCCTTTGCCAGTACGCAGGCTGCAACCTACAGAGAGCTACAACTCTCTCTCGTTTTCTAGTCTCTCCTGGAAGGGAGCTACAACACCCTACTTCTTTTCTTACAAGGACCACTTTTCATAAACATCAAATGATCATCAAGATTTCATAGTCAATAGCAGTAACCAGATCAACAAAACAGAACTAAACCCAAAACACCTTATCAACAGAAAAATTCAGTCAACAGAAAGTCATGAGACATATACGCAATTTTCTTTTCTCTGGCCTGCGTCGCTACGCACTTCACCTTCTGCTTCCCTGCGTATACTCGCAGAGTTCCTTCTGCTGTGCCACATGCCCACGCACTACTTCTTCTACCGCGCTGCGTACAGTATGCACCGAGATACACTATCGCACCACGTACTGTAACTGTAGTCACGCACTCAGAAAGATTATCGCACCGCGTAGTTTTCCTGTGCGTACGCACCTGAACCACTGTTGCGCTGTGCACCCATGCACAACGCCTTCTATGGCACCGCGTACCTCCGCAACTGCACCGCGCACCTCCGCAGCTGCGCCTTCTGTGGCGCTGCGCACCTCCGCAGCTGCACCTTTTGTGGCGCTGCGCACCTCCGTAGTTGCGCCTTGTGTGGCGCAGCACACCTCCACAGCTGCGCCTTCTTTGACGTCGCGCACCTCCACAGTTGCGCCTTCTGTGGCGCTGCGTACCTCTGCAGCTGCGCTTTCTGTGGCACCGCGGTCCTCCGCACCTGCAGCGCTTCTGCACCTGCGTATCTCCGCGTTTTTCTTTCACTGCACTTGTGTGCTTGTAGGTATAGATAATTTCAAGATTTCAAGAATAAACCAGACTGTCAGATCTACAGATCTGCTCATGCGCCGAAGTGATCACAACCCATCAGCAGATTCGCCTTATTTAGATCTAGACATTACTCCAAGAGATCATAGTATTTCAGATCTAGCTCTCATAAGATGTTCAACCCAAAATCATACCCTAGCCAACTGATCTCCTTCCTCTTATATAGGCAAGCTCTTCCTAAAATCATGGATCATGGGGCTCAATGATAATAATAATATAAAACAATACTACGGGCCAAAACCATAGAATCAAGAACGGCGGGCTAAATACCACGAGCCAAACATAAGAAACCCCATGTGAACGCGCTTTTTTGCCTTGAAGTAAGTGAACTGGGGGTACGCACCTCCTGAACGGCTGACCTCCGTGTCTAGCCGCAGTGCCTTCATGGTGTACCTGTGCATACGCATCTTCTGAACTGTTCTCCTGCAAACTTCTTAATTTTCAACATATTGAGAGTCTTGCCACAGGTGTTGCCATCAAGTACAACATCTGTAACATATAGCCATACCAGAAACATAATGCCAACATATAACACAACCCAACAAAGAGTTTTCTGGTGGAGTGGATCAATGTGGGCTGGTTTGAAGGTTGATTCTGCTGATAGTTGTTCTTGTCTCTATGTCATGTACTTCTTTTCATATCAAGGTCATGTAATGGACTATTTTGGTTTCCCCACTATGCCTGGGATGAATGAGTTTTGTTTATCTTGTGTTTTCCCATTTGGATGGGAGATGGATGTATGTATGAGTCTTGATGATAGGAAGGTTACTTATAATGTATGGAGTCATGTTCTTTCTTGTAGAACATATTTTTGCAGACAACATTTCAGCACAGAGCATATACAAAGGGGGAGCTCATTCAAAGTTTTCAGCAGGTACTCAAGGGGAGTATGGTAGTCTGCCCCTTTTCCCTTGATGTCAAAGGGGGAGAGTGATTGGTTATTGTTGCCATCAAGTCGAAAGGGGGAAATTGTTGGCATTATGATACATATGTTGTACTTGATGGCAACCCACTCATCTCAGATGATAAATTATAGTGCAACAAAGTTATTTTCTGGTTCCGCAGGTGCTCAGATCAAAAGATGCGGTCATCGGCAGGTTGCGCAAGAGAACCATTGAGAAGGTGCGGATAGGTTCGCAGGTTGCTGGCACAAAAGGTGTGAACCAAAAATTTCACGCACTTTCATGCAGAGAAAAGTTCCTTTCATGCAAAGAAAAGTTCCTTTCATGCAGAGACAATTTCACGTACTTTATGCAAAGAAAAGTTCACGCACTTTCATGCAAAGAAAAGTGCATGCACATAGGAAATCTTATGGTTGGTTCATGGTATTAGTCTGATAGTTTTTGTTCCTATGGTTTTGGTCAGTGGTATTTAGTCCTTGGTATTTGAACCTATGGTTTTGGGCCATGGTATCTTGTCATAAGTGTTGATCCCAAGTATTGGGTCGATGGTATTGAATTGTTATGGTTTTTGGTCCATGGTATTGTGAAAGGCCTAAGGCTATAAAAGAGGAAGGAGATCATTTGGCAAGGCATCTTTTGAATTATTGAATATCTGATAAAGTGATAGATGTGGAATACTATGATTGGGTTATGGTGCATATCTGGATCTGAATGAAGAAGGAACCTGAGCATAAGGAGAAGGATAAGTTCTACTGATGGGTCAAAATCTTAAGGCTGGAATGGTGGTATCTCTATATGATTTTGATCTGTGATATGTGGCGCATGCTTGATCTACAAATCTAATAATATGGGTTAAATAATATCTAAATGTTTGAAAGAATGAATTTATAGATCTGTACGCAGGTTCAGTGAAGCGAAGGCGCGTATACACGCTTTTCTTGTAAGGGAAAGTTGCGTATACGCAGTGTTTTGGGTTTAGAAGTGGGGTGTGACTACTGTTATTATGAGCTGGGTACAGTCGTCAGAGAAGTGTTTATTTTGATTTGGTTTTTATTGGTGAAAAGGTGATTGGTTGATGCAGAAATTCTTGATGTTTGATTGATGTTATTTGTGGAGCCAGTCTAAAAATTTATGAAACATGGTCCCTGGAAAGAAGAGAAGGTTGTAGTCTTCGATAGGTAGCAGCCTGTGTACTAGTATCTCAACTAGTACAAGAACTAAGGGGGTTGTAGATCTCTTCCAGGAGAAGCTGGAAAATGAGAGAGGGTTGTAGCTCTTTGCAGGTAGTAGCCTACGTATTGGTGAAGGACTACACCAGTACAGAATCATTGTAAAAAGAAGTTTATAATTGAAAAGATAGAGAGATATTGCAGCAGGTGGTTTTCACCCATATTGGGTTTCCACCTTATATCTTGTGTTCTTGTGTGTCATTGTCTTCTGCTCTATTTTTATGTTCCTGGTTACTATTTATATGATCCTGATGCACAGATTAATGTTCAACATCTGTAGAATATTTTAAATTATAAGTCTGTATGGTATACGCGGGTTTCCTTATAGGTAGTTTCATATATACGCGATTTTCTCTAATTGAAGTAGCGTATATGTTCTGGTTTTAAAAAAGAAAATAATTGACCAGATAATACTGATTCACCCCCCCTCTCAGTATTATTTCCAACAGAACATACAACCAATCCATACCCAAAAGCATATTGTATGATCCCAATAGAATTACATTTAGATGTGATGATGTATACATACCGTTTAGCTAAAATGGACAAGATCTTACCCAATGATTAACTCTTTTCTTAGTATACGTATCTAACTACACCAACCAAGACTCTACATACACTTCTTTATTCAAGCAACACTTATCCAGCAGGTTAGGACTGATATAACTATAGTTAGATCCAAAGTCAATCAAAATAGAAATAACTTGATCATAAATCTTACCTTCCATCTCGATAATGAATTCCTAATGATTAGCCTACCTATTATCCAATGCTACATAAATTAAAGGAATACTCTGTTCGATATCCCCAATTGTTTGTGCTTCTCGAGCATTATAAATCTATAGTCTTCCACCCTGATGTTGTGGACAATCTCTCCTGCGATGATCCTTTCCATAAGTCCAACACAATAAATTCTTATTACTATCGCCCTTGTTGTGCTCATGAGACTGAAATCCATGTCTTGTGTTGGTTGCATTGAACTTCTTGTGTGGCACTACATTATCCTTGTCATGTGTATCCCGAGTTTTTACTCTCTGGTTATCCCTGTTAGAGTCCTATAGTGATAGGATTCATAATTTTTGAATTGGCTGAGGTTAAGTCTTGTAATATTGTACATACCTTTTCTTTATTCAAATGTTTTCCATATTAAAATTAAAAAATTTAAAGAGTGTATGTCCTAAAAGAAATATCAAAGGACAAGAAAAATAAAAAAAGATAAAAATATGAAAAAATATGAATCGCAAACAAAAAACAGATCATAAAAGTGTGCAAGTCCAAGTGCCACTACTCTTTACTTTACTATCTTAAATAATGGTTGTGTGTAGCTTGTCATACATGCCACAACCCATAATAGTCAAACTGCTTAATCTTGACTATTTTATACTTTGAATTTCATGTTTATAGTTAGAGAATAAAAATATGACCAAACAGTTTAATCTTGGCAGATTAGTAGATAGGTAGAGAAACAAAAGGAGCTCATCAGTTTAATCTGAGCCCTTGGAAGATATAAGTTTAGAAGTAGATAGTTTATTACATAAAAGAAAAAGGAAAGAAATGGGTTTGCTAGCTTAATTGCACCCACCAAAGTGAAGAAAAAAATGTTAGGGTAGGTAGAAGAAAGGTTGCAAAATACAAGTCATTTGAAGCATAAGCACTACTATCATGCTTAACTATGTGTTTCAGTGTGTAGGAGCAGTTATCACAGTGAAAAGCATATTCATAAGCTTATTTTCCTAACTTCCCCTTCATTGCATTTCATCCCCCACTATATACTTACTAATTTCCCTTTTACCCCTTCATGGCTTGTGAATACGCCATTTCCATTCATTTTGACTCCTACCCCTTAGTTTCACACAATTCCTAGCCATTTACCTTTTACATTCATCCCCCTTCCTAAAATCCTTTTCCCCTAGTGTGAAACCATTCTTCCCCTCAGAAAAATCACTTTCCCTTTGTTAAATTCCATAAGAGACCCACTCTCTTATCCTAACTTTTATTCCCCTCGCCCCCCACATTAGTTTATTGACCCCGAAAATTCATTTTCACTAGTTATATTCCATAAACCCGCATTACTTTCTAAACCTGCATTTAATCATGGGTTAATTATGCTTAAATGTAATTAATCCCATGGGTCCCACTGACTGTTGTCCCATCAGCCAACTGTGCAACTTTGGCACATGACGGTCATTGGATCATCCACCCCTAGATCTAACGGCTTGAGCGCATGCGATATGGGCGGTTTTGCTCGAGCCCATTTTGCTACATGTCAATGTCTCACATACATTGCGTTCACTCAAAAAAATACTGCCTGACCCTAATAAGCAGTGTGATGCCCTCCAATACCGTCTCCCCACCATAAAGCAAAACTTCCACTATTCATTTAATTTCCCTGCCAATTCTAATCTCTCCCAGTTAAAAGGCCGCATACCCCATTTTTGGCATTTTTTCACCCATTTGCATTGTTGAAGCCTTCGAATCACACCAGCGCCCTCAGAGCTCCTACGACGAGCTACCAACTACCATAATCTTCCAAAACTCCATCACTACACACCTCAAAGCCGCAGAAGGCCCTGCAGACCTCAATTTTAAACCTGTTTTCAACCCCAACTGTAAAATTCCATGTATTTAACTAGAAACCTAAGAATATCCCTCTAATTTAAAAACGTACACTAAATTCATGAAATAATTGAATGGATTTGATTGAATTCCCTTTTAAATTAAGAGTGTTCCCCTCCTAGACTATCGAAACCCCTACCTACAAACTGCTGATACCCTACTGCTGTTACAAAATTGTCAAAATTCACTTCTAATAGCCATATAACCCAAATTTCCACACTTTATTATAGAAATGGATGCCTAGACTTCTCTAGGTGTTAGACCAGTGACAACCCCTCATTTAGACATTGATCACTTGGCCCTAGCAGACAAAGACTTCCAAATCAAAGATACTGCTACCCCATGCCACCTTCTAAGGATCCACTACTGGGCCAAAGATAAGTTCTTAAACCATGCTGATGATATAAACCTTTGGGAATCCAATCTGCCCAAGTATACATTCCCTGATGTCCACCCATTCCCTGACATAGTACATTTTTTCCGAGCATGTTATGCTCCAATCCATAGGGCTATTGAGGCACCAAACCATGAGATTTTATTGAGTATTACTACTGAATCCATCAACCAGATGCTACAAATCCAGCCGAGTCCTCATTTGACTCCTTTGTCTATTGGACACCTATTGGACCTATACATCATATTGGGCCCAGAGAGGATCAAACAAATATTTCAAAACTTCATCATTGAGGAGTGCATACTCCTAAATACATTCCACCCTATGTTGCCACTATTTTTTCAGAGACTGGCAGGAGAATAATCACCATGATTTCATTCATCCTAGGATGCACATCAAACAAGTTTGTGGATGAGTTCATCATGGCCTTCTTGTCCGTTTTCACTCTAGGTAAGCCTCCTGTCATTTTGTATGATTATTCCTAGTTCATTGTAGACAGAATGCATGAACAACTCACTAGACTGTCCACTGAAAAAGTTTTCAAATTTTCTTTAGTGTTGTTTCATATGTTCCTCTACTACTCAACAGATAAATTCCCTTTGAAGATCCAGAAATTGGAAACCAAGGGAAAGGAAAGATTAGTTATCTTTTGGACACCCTTTGTGCACAAGTTTTCCACCTCATTCAAAGACTTCATAGACTCTTTTGTACACCCAGTTATGAACATGCTGACTTCTAAGACAGCCTAGAATCAGCCCAGAAATTAAAAGAGTACTATAATTAGGCAAGAATAGAAAAGTGGGAGACTGGTACCTCTACAAGAATCACACTGAAATCAGGATCTATGGTTGTGAGCTAGCCCCCTACATATTACCAAAATACCTCTCCATGAGGATATTTTCCCTTGAATACTTCAGACAATGATAGGTGCAGATGAGGTCAACTTCCTAGCTGCTAGGAAGAAGACACAATTTCAGATGAAAAACCAAATGGGCCTTTTCATCTGCAACACCAGAGAGGCTGGAGCTGAGGCAGATAAGATGCTCCAGGAATTGAAATTCAATAATAGTTTCATCTGGCATTATGACCCTCATGGGGTTATAAACAAGCTTAGACAAAAGGTCAGGCTGGGACCTTACATCCACTACCCAAGACACGACATTGAACAATATGCTAATCAATCCAAATTGGTAGAGAATACATTGATTGACCTGGACAACATAGTGGTGGATGTGGAGAACACCATGATGGATTTAGATAAACACTTTGACCAGAGTTGTTTCCTGCAGGTTCCAGAGTTGGGAGAGCCAATGAACATCACTCTTATCATTCAAACCCCTCTCAATGAGGAGAAGAATCCTAAAAGAAATAGGGAAGAAGCATCAAGTTTTGCTATGGAGGAAAATATTACTTCAAAAGAAAGGATTGACACTGAGGAAATGGGGTAGAGAAATAAATAGACAATAGAGACAACTACATCAACAGAGACATAGCGACCCTATACTTCCGACACATAGATTATACAGAGAAAGAAGAGTGTGGAGGTGTCTTCCTTTGTCAGGCTAGCAGACAAGGAAACAAACATCATATAAAGATTTAAGGAAATTAAAATGAGGAATGAAAAGTTGAAGGCAGACACATATGCCAAGTACCTGAAGATGACACCACCAAACCAAAATAGATTGATGTTAGCCTTTAGCATCAAAGAAAGAAAAATTCAGGTGTCATTCCTACAACCCACTGTACAACAACCCAAAACCTTAGCAGATTACAACAAGACCAACTTTGAAGTCTTGGCCAGGGATGTTCATCCCATAAATCAAATCGAATTTCACAAGCAGGCTGGAGAAATGATCTACTCCACCCTCACAGTAAAGGCCATGGCAGAATTCAAACTGAAAGATTCATTGGACAATCTAACAGCCCAGTACAAACTGGAAAAGGCCTCCTCTAGCGCCAAAGACACCATGATAAATTCCTTGGAATAATTGGTTATTGAAATGGGCTTTGACCCAAATGACATCAAAGCTGCTGAACAGTTAATCAGAAGAAGAATGAGGATATTGCAGCCATCAAGAAATAGCTAAAGCTGCCTCAGTTACAACACCCACAAACAAAGGAAGTCTTGGAAATCCAGACAAATCATGAAGATATGATGGACTTGGTGCTGCAACTTAATGACCAGATGCAGAAATATGAGAAAAATTGAATGATTTACTGTAGTAAAAACATAGTAAATTATAAATGTATAGTAAAAAGTGAAACAGTAGGGTAAAAGGATATTGACAGGTCAGCAGGGTTAAAGTGTATCAGATAAAAGAGTATCAGGTGAAAGGTTAGAGTGAAGTAGAGCATCTAGCGTGAAAGACAAATAGCCTAGCAGCATAAAGGGCTAAAAATCAAGGTCTATAGGCAACATAACCAAAATAAAAGGGACAACATGAAACCATTCAATAGTTGTCTCTATCTTCTTTCGAGAAGATATTTCTTTTTTCCTAGATTAGTTATGAATACAGTTCAAAATTTGAAGTATTATGGTGGATTATTTTACATTTGTAGAGTTATTGTGATCTTGAACCTAAGGGTGATTGTACCATTTTCAAGTCAAGAGACAGGAGCAAGTAATAAAAGTACTTTTTTTGTGTGATTGTGTTACCTTTATTATGTGTTTTTATAATCTTAAATGTGTTCTAAAATCTAAATGAAGTAACTGGAAATATCACTCAAAATTTGTTTAATTACACTCTGTTTTGAAAATTTATTTATTTACATGTTTTCTTCTAATACCCGGATTTGAGAATCCTTAATTTCTCTCCCATCCCAGTTGACTTCTTTCATTCTTTCCAAAGCTCAGCCTAGGGAACCCTTAATTGCTCCCTGGATCCGATTTGAAGCCTTTCACCATTTGGCCTCTGTGATCTACAGTAACTCATCTATCTTGCCCTGTAGACAATGTTTTTAGAACTGAATCCAATATTTTTTGTCAAACATCCGACTCCATAACCCAATGGTATAATCCAAACCTCTGTCCATCTAAGTAAAGTGATCCCACCACCAAATTTTCAAAACAAAACCAATTGCAAGCAACAACTAGCCTAAAATCATCTTATCTAAAACAAAGTTAAATTATAAATAGAGAGCCCTCTCTGAGCATTAGGAAGGCTAGGTCCTAATCTCCAAAGGTGGATTGTGGTTACCTTTGGTTTTTCTTTCTTCATACTTCAAAAGAAATATCAAAGTGATAACATTTCTGGCGACCATACTGGGGACTTCTATCCTTAGTCTCATAAACATTTAAGGAAACCTTAAATTTAACCTTGAGCCCCTTAAGGTCATTATCTGAAGTAAATTTTCAAAAATGTCATAAAAACAATTTAAAAACTTAAAATTATGGCTCTTAAGAAGATTCACTATACCAAGGCAAACCCAGATGCAAACCCTGCAACTATAGTTGATGAGCTAGACAGAATTCCAAGAAAACCAAAAAACGAAGAAACTTAGGAAAGTAGTAGCCAGCTAGTCAAAGCAAACTCACTCCCTGAGTTGTTGTCAACTTTAGAGGAAATCCCTTTTTATTTTTCATTTGACGTCTCATTATTTAAAACTAAATTTGAGAATGTCATCCATGAAACAGTCTTAGACCCTGATTTTAATCAACTCATCGAATCAGAAAGGGTTATCCATCAAGATTTAGATAAATTTTCCTTGGACACTTTTGACAAGTTAGAAGCTTTGGCCTCTATGTTGATCAACAACATAGATAGTGCTTACATTCAACAATCTTTTGAGCTAGTTTCCCTTACTGCTGCTGCCTTTGAAATTTCTGCACAACCTTCACTAACTGTAAATACACCTCCCTTTACCACAACTTCACTAATTGCATCTACCACAATCCAATCACCTAAACCAGTTATTAATCAACCATCTTCATCATCATCTAGTTCATCTCCATCAGTTTCAAGTCCTTCCTCAAGCACCACAAATTTACCTCCTTGTCAAGCCAGGATCACAATAATGGAAAACCGATATGCTCCTCTTATTTCACCCACACAACTCCATGCCATGCCCGCAAATTATCAGAGTAAGATCTTCCTGTTCGATGCTACTGGTCATTACACTACCCAACAACATGTAAACAAGATATCTGAATTTTTTGAGTTGCATGAGATAGATGAAGTAGATGTCCAAATGAGGTTGTTTGCCCAATCTCTAACTGGGATGTCAAGAAATGGTTTAAAGCATTTCCTGCCAACCATATTGCAGGCTTAGCCAATTTTCATAAGTTATTCATTGATAGATGGGAGAGAAAGAAAAACCCATTGCAAATACTTTCTGAATATGACAATATTAGAAGAGCTCCTAATGAGCCAGTTCACGACTATTGCACTAGGTTTAATAATATCTACAATGAAATTCCAACCAATATTAAGCCTCCACCTGACCTAGCATTAATTAAGTTCCTTGATAGTTTTGATGCTGACATGTCATACTAGCCAAGGGAAAGAAACCTTGAAACACAAATGCAGACCAATGTTGTTAGTGTAGAGGCCAACCTATTAGCTAAAATAGTGTGAATGAGGAATGAAAAGAAAGTTGTATTTAAAGAGGAAGCGTCCACTTCAGATGGAAAAGTAGATATTTTAGCTAAGAGTTTAGATAGAATCATTGATAGGTTCGAAAACATGGTGAGGAAAAATCAATGGGAGAATCAACAACAACAACCCCCAATAAGAAACGCAAATTTTAGGAAGAACCCTAATGCTGGAAAAAACACTACATCAGACCAACATATTAGGCCCCCCTTCGAAGAGAACTATGTTGAAGATTCACAGAACCAAGAAGTAGAGGATGATACCTAGATTAACTTACTAGAAACCAAAGAGCAAGACATTGATTTTCTTACACAAGAACATGAGTTGTATATGCTGCAGCAGTTGCAATTAGAATCTGGTGAATCCTTTGATTTTAAACAAGGATATGAGTCAACTATATATGAGGTACATAAACAATATAGCTTGAGAAGTAATAAGAATAATGAGACTCCCATTAAAAGATCCATCCAAACCCATACTAAGATAATAAAAGAAGCTCCGGTTAACAAAGTGTTGCAAATCCTCCCTAGGGGAACACCAGAGACTTCAACCCCTAATATTGTAGATATAACCTCCATTGAAACCCAAATTGAGACAATTACTAAAAACAATAAAAATAAGAAAAATTAAGGCAAAACAACAGAAAAACACATTGAAATGCCTACTACTAAGAAACAGAATAAGGACACACAAACTGCACATATTAAGGAAGATCTAAACCAAACAAACAAACCTCAGCTCCCTTTCAACATCAAAAATTAAATAGCAAAATTAAAGATATTAGTTCCTTTGATCGAACTAGTAAAGAATGAATCTTATAGGTCATAGATAACTGAAACATTACACATAGGAGAGGGAGAGGATTCTGTTAATTTGAATGATGACAAACCCAAATTATTGTTTGGCCCTAAGGGCAATGGTATTCATTAGCAAGGGGGAATTCCTTCTTTTTACATCAGCCTAGACATTGATGATAAAATATTGCATAACACTATGTTGGACTCAAGAGCATCCCACAATTTGATGCCAAATCCAATAATGGAAAGACTGAACCTAGACATTACCAGGCCTTATAAGGATTTGTTTTCTTTTGATACCACCTAGGTTGAATGCCTTGGCCTGATCAAGGACTTATGTGTGACTCCTGTCGAGTGCCCTACAAAGAGAATTTTAATGGATATTATAGTTGCAGACGTGCCACCAAAATATGGAATGATGCTATCTCGCTCATGGGGAGCAAAACTGCAGGGATCTTTGTAGTTGGATATGTCTTATGCCACCATATCTGTTTTTGGCCAACCGAGAAAATTATATAGGGAGACCTTGATGAAATACATGGTCAGTAGTGAGGAAAAGACACAAAAATTTCTGATATACTCCATGCATTCAGACATGGACTCTTTCATCTTATACAATGCAGAAAATGATAATAAGGAAATCACAACCAAAAACTAGAAATACAAAACAACTGACAGTGAGAACATATTCCATGAATCACTATGGCATCTAGAATTTGATGGGTTTGTCAATAGGTTAGGGGCTAGTGCAGAAGTGTGGATCCATAATATGGAGAATAATCATGCTGAGGGACATGCTTTTAGATTGAACATCAAATGTACAAATAACATGGTTGAATATGAAGCCCTAATTCTAGGGTTACATTGGTTAGGAAACTCGGAGCCAAAGAGTTTCTATCATGGGAGACTCAGAGCTGATTATTAAACAGATTAGTGGTGAATACTTTGTCAACAACCCTAGGCTTGATCAATATAGGAATATTGTTTTAGACTTGATCAAAGACCTCCTGGAATCAAACTTTGCTACCATTCCTAGAAAAAAAAACATGCAAGCCCACAGTCTGGCCACCTTTGCTAGTACCTGTAAATTTCCATTTCAAACAAACCATAAGTACACTGCAGAAGTCAGACATAGGCTTATTATACCAAACAGCCTGAAGTATTGGCAGATTTTCTCCTAGGATTCTCAGATCTACGATTTCATGAACAATGAAGGTGAATTTCAAAATTTCACCATATCTGTTTTTGGCCAACAGAGAAAATTATATAGGGAGACCTTGATGAAATACATGGTCAGTAGTGAGGAAAAGACACAAAAATTTCTGATATACTCCATGCATTCAGATATGGACTCTTTCATCTTGTATAATGCAGAAAATGATAATAAGGAAATCACAACCAAAAACCAGAAATACAAAACAACTCACAGTGAGAACATATTCCATAATCACTATGGCATCTAGAATTTGATGGGTTTGTCAATAGGTTAGGGTCTAGTCCAAGAGTGTGGATCCATAATACGAAGAATAATGATGTTGAGGGACATGCTTTCAGATTGAACATCAAATGTACAAATAACATGGTTGAATATGAAGCCCTAATTCTAGGGTTACAATTGGTTAGGAAACTCGGAGCCAAAGAGTTTCTATCATGGGAGACTCAGAGCTGATTATTAAACAGATTAGTGGTGAATACTTTTTCAACAACCCTAGGCTTGGTAAATATAGAAATATTGTTTTAGACTCGATCAAAGACCTCCTCGAATCAAACTTTGCTACCATTCCTAGAAAAAAAACATGCAAGCCCACAGTCTGGCCACCTTTGCTAGTACCTGTAAATTGCCATTTCAACCAAACCATCAGTACACTGCAGAAGTCAAACATAGGCTTATTATACCAGACAACCTGAAGTATTGGCAGATTTTCTCCTAGGATTCTCAGATCTACGATTTCATGAACAATGAAGGTGAATTTCAAAATTCCAAGATAGATATTGACTGTATAGTAGGCAATAATATAGAAAGTAACAAAGATGTAAATCTTTTATATGTAGCTAAAGCAACTAAATTTACTAGAGTAAAAATAGATAGTTTAGAGAATGTAGAGATTGAAGAAATAATGAATGATGATCCTGAGATCCTTAATTTGAAAATTAAGTTTTTGCCTAAAGGACTAGTACCTTTGGAATATTTGTTTGACTCTAATGATGTAGATAGGAAACCCAAGATTGAACCTCTAAGCACTGACATAGAAGAGGTCAACATAGGTACTCAGGATAAATGAAAACTCATCAAAATATCAAAATCCTTACCTCCACAAGAAAAGGTTAAATATATCAATTTGTTTAAAGAGTTCCAGGATGTATTTGCCTAGAGTTATGAAGACTTAAAATCTTATGACGCCAACATAATCCAACACAAAATACCTCTAAAAGAAGATCATAAACCTTTAAAATAGAAACTTAGGAGAATAAACCTAGTTCTTATGCCCTCTATTGAAAAGGAAGTCAAAAGAATGTTTGATGCCCAAATAATAGCCCCCATTAGATACTCAGATTGGATTTCAAACTTAGTTACAACTAGGCTAAAGACAGGTGAAATTAGAATTTGTGTATATTTTATAAATTTAAACAAGGTCTCAATAAAAGATAACCATCCATTACCAAAAATGGACCATATACTGCAGAGGGTAGTAGGCTCATCCAGGATTTCACTGTTAGATGGATTCTCTGGGTATAACTAGATCTTAGTCTAACCTGAGGACCAAGCCAAAACTACATTTACTACTCCATGGGGTACCTTCATGTATTTGAAGATGTATATTGGATTAATGAATGCAGGTGCCACATTTCATAGTGATATGGATGTAGCTTTTGCCAAGGAGATCCATGATTTATTAGTATTATACTAGGATGACATCACAGTCTTCTCTAAATTTGACAATGAACATTTAGACCACTTGCGAAGAGCATTTATCAAATGCAGAAAATTTGGGATTTCTTTAAATCCCAGCAAGACACTCTTTGGTGTGCAAGAGGGAAAACTATTGGGAAATATCATATCTAAAGATGGCATTAGAATAGATCCTGCTAGAATAGAGGCCATTTTGACCATTACCCATCCTAAAAACATTAGAGAGTTATAGTCATTTCTAGGCAAGATAAAATTAGGAGATTCATTTCAAGCCTAAGAGAGCTGATTAGAGAGTTAAATAACATGCTAAGAAAGGACTCAAAACTTAAATGGACAGTGGAGGCCAAACAATCCTTTGAATCCATCAAGGAAGCCTTAACCAAGACTCCAGTCCTAAGAAGTCCTGATTTTAACAAAGAATTTTTAATTTTTTCTTTTGCTTCAGAACACACCAATGCAGAAGTCTTGCTGCAAAAGAACAACCAAGGATATGAACAACGAAATGCATTTTTTAGTAAATCCTTATGAGACGCCACACTCAAATACAATATCATGGAAAAACAAGCATTAGCTTTAGTAAAGGCTATCAAATACTTCAGAGTATACATTCTCTGTTTTCACATTATTGCTTATGTTCCAAATTCTGTAGTTAAGGGCATTTTGACACAAAATGGGCCTAAAGGGAAAAGAGGCAAGTGGATTGCCGCAATATTGGAATATGACATAGAGATAAAGCTAACTAATCTTATCAAAAGCCAAGGTTTAGCCAAACTCATGGCTGAATCGAACTATTAGGACCTTGATATAAACTTTATTAGTGCCCTAGATGATTAGGAAGAGATGGCAACTCCACCGATCAATGAACCTTTTACTGATTCACCCTGGTATGAAGATATTATATTTGTATTACAAAATTTACAAGCTCCTCCTAGTTTGACAAGAACTAAAGCTAGATTTTTGAATATGAAGTAATTAAACTATTGCATTATAGATAATGCATTGTTTTGGAAAGAGAGTAGTGGTGTTCTTTTGAATTGCTTATTGAAAAATGAAGCCGATAAAATCATGCAAGAGTTTTTTGTAGGGGATTGTGGAGGACACTTGTACTAGAAGACTACTATTGACAAAATCCTGAGGGTTGGTTTCAATTGGCCCACTTTGTTTGAAGATGTTAAGAAACATGTGACCTCCTATCATCAATGTCAGATATTTGAGGGAAAAAAAACTTTTACCCTTGCCTCTTAAAGCAATTTTCATTGAGATGCCATTTCAACAATGGGGGTTAGAATTCATTGGAGAAATACACCTAGCCTCTTGAGCTTAGCACAAGTGGATTCTGACAGCCACAGACTATTTTACCAAATGGATAGAGGCCATACCTTCTAGGAAAGCCACAAACACTGTCATAATCTCCTTCCTAAAGAGTAATATCCTATCAAGATTTAGATGTCCCTAGAAGCTCACTACTAATAATGCAGTTGCCTTTAAATCCAAGAGAATGATAGATTTTTGTAACGAGTACCACATCACCCTTGGCCATTGCACATCCTATTACCCTCAAGGTAATGGACTAGCAGAGTCATCAAACAAAAGCCTAGTCAATATTATTAAAAAATTGCAGGAAGATAACAAAAATACATGGAACAAGAAGTTAGTCAATACCTTATGGGTAGATAAACTAACTACTAATAAATCCATTGGAACATCATGACCCTATTAGTTGGTTTATGGGATGGATGCAGATTTCCCATCGTCCTTGGGAGTGCCAGTGATGGAGATCATCTAGGAATTACTGGTGAAACCAAATGATATTCAGAGAAGAATAAATCAGACCATGCACCTATAGCAGACCAGAGAAAAAGTATATGTAAAATCATAGGTGATCCAGGAAAAAAATCAAGTTATTTGATAAAAAGACTAAAGCAGATGATTTTTACATAGGAGATCGAGTCCTTAAGTGGGATTCAAGGATAGAAGATAAAGGAAAGAATGGAAAATTTGATTTTTTGTGGCAGGGGCCTCATGTCATTTATGGCTACAGAGGCAACAATGCCTTTTTCTTGAGAAATATAGATGGATCAGATCTATAGGAGGACCTGTTAATGGTAGGATGCTGAAGCATTATTTTTCCACTGACTCGCAATAGTTCACTTTACTTTGCATAATTGTACATGACATTGCAAAGTGTAGATTGGATTGGAGGGTAATCCTTTGAAGTTGAAGCCCGAAAAGAAGACCCTGAAATTTGGAGGATTCACTGTCATAATATCAATAAAGTAGAAACATGGAAGGGCAATTTACAAGGTAATTATAGTCACAATTCAAAGGCTACTGGTCTTTAGAGTTCTTGACATTTCACCAGGAAATTCCATCCCCATGTGGAGCCACTGTTAGAGTCCTATAGTGATAGGATTCATAATTTTTGAATTGGCTGAGGTTAAGTCTTGTAATAATTTTTTGGTCAATTTAGTGTCCTAAATTTCTCTACATAAATTATCAATTTGGGTATCGTAAACTGACGAAGTATAGTGCACTGTTGTGCTAGCTAACCCTTCTTACTTCGTTGTTTTTATGTTTTATGTTGTTTTGGGGGTTTTTGGTCTTGTAATTCCTAATGATTTACAATGTAAATTATCAAAACTAAATCTAACTTTCTTAAAGACTACTCAAAATCTAAAAATGAAAACAGAGCTAAGAAAGAAATGAAAACTGAGCTAATAAATATATGGAAAGAAAGATAAGAAAGAGATGAAAACAAAGTTTCTATTCTCATTTTACCATTATTTCGAAATCATGAATTAAAACTGAAAGTGAAATTTGTAATTGATATCTAACTAATTATAGAAATAAAACTAAATGAAATACTTGGTTACTCTGTCTCTCAATTTTGGGAGAAAGTCTCCTTGGGATGACATTTAAGTAATTTTGTACTCCATTAATCTTAGAGAAAGAAAATACAAAGATGCATAAATAACTCATTGGATAGATGAAATGTTCAACCACTTAGTTAAGGATGAATTATCAACTTGAAGGGTTTTCCATAAACATTCATTAACACCATGTGTTAATAAAATAAAAATGAAATGGCAAAGACAGTAAATGACACTGATGAGTTTAATTGGGAATTTAAACTAGCAAAACAGTGAATGAAGTAAACTATCCAATAGTGTATCCTTATCATTCTTCAAGCCTACTCTCATCCTGAAACAAGGTTAGTTTTTAATTGAAGAAACAATATTACACTATTGGGTTCTATCTTCTAAACTACTGATAAACTAAAAAGAAATCAAGCTAATGGAATCTGCTCTAAATTATAAACATTGTTAATAAGAAAATGATGGAAATTGCATTATAAACATTCTTAGTAAGAAAATGATTATAAACACTCTTTTAGAAATAAAATGATGAATTTACAGTTAACAAGAAGAAGAAAAATAAAATGAAATGAAAACTTCTTCAGTGCAGGGGCCCTCTACAACTAATTAGACTAAACTTGCTCAATCAACTCCAAGAAAACTCCTTCAGATGTTCATAAAAACATGCAACCTTCTCATATTAAAATAGGGACACAAAATGCCCAAAAATTACAGAGTATAGGACTCTGATTTCACAATAAAACTATTATTATTACTACTAACTTCTTCGATCCTTTAAACATGTATTTATAAGAAAAACTATATAACTGTTTGTGGAGAAAAGCATGCTACAGCCAAACACATAGAAGACAGATATGCAGAATTTCTTCCTTGGCTGCTGGAGAAATAAATCCAAGACATGGTGGTTGTTGGATTTGTTTTTATAGTTAGTTGTTGGAGTCCGTAGGTACAGTTAGTTTCTCTGGATAACGCTTCCCATCACTGTGAAACAAATTAATTAACCACGAAACAGAGTCCTGTTACCTTCGGTCTCTTTGTGTTTGACTTATCCATTGACCATATTCTTATGCTATCTTCTTTGTCAACCTGGGCTGAATGAATATGACAGGTTCCATGTCATGATGATTTCAAAGCTACCCATGTGGCTAGTTTCTCCTTTTGACACCTGGAACTTGTTAGAACATGAAGGTAGCTGCGGAACAACTAGTTAGCTACAGAATAGGCTGCGTTCTGTAGCTAATATACAAAAATTTATTCAAACATCAAAACATAAAAAGCATAACATGTAAATCACTGAATGTCTTCCTCAAGACAGTATATACCGGTTATCGGTGATGAGAATGCATATTTCTTATGGGAAAACAAAGAAAAGGAATGAGAAGAGTTTCTAGGGAAAGAGTTATTTTGAGGCTCAACATACCCCCACTGCAAAATCATTGCATGTCCCCATGAAATTTTCAAAAAATGTGAACTTCTTCTTCCTATTGCATCTGTTCTGACACTTCTACCGGCACATCCCACTTCCTTTTCTTACTTCTCCTTGCACTGACTGCCATCTTGGGCTTCTTCATAAGAAGTTTGTATTTGAGCTTGATAATTGTTCTGCTCAAATTCCTATTTATCCTCTTCAGCTTCCTATTTTTCTCATACCATAATCCTAGGTGCAGCATTGTGTTGTCATGAATGGCTTTATCCAGCTTGTTCTATTCCCTCAAGGTTTCATTTTCTTTTTGAATATGCTTGTTCAAAATCTCTAACTCAAAGATTTCTTGTTTGAGACAGCTAGTTAGAGGTTCTTGTGGATTGATAGGGTGCTCTAGATTGGTTGAGGATCCTGGATCCATTGAGGTATTCTTTCTCTCTAATGACTCTATGTAGTCATAGATTTGTTGTTGTACTAGATCTATGCCGGGAGAAGCTCTACTTGGGCCACGTTCAAAATTTTGTGGAGGAGAGTTTTGTGGACTGTATTCAGGTGGAATACTGTTGGGAGATTGAATTGGTGTTTCTTCCTCTAAGTTTATGAACTAGGCTTCTTTTGATGTTACCTTCCTCACCTTACCTCAGATTCTAGAGCTCCTTCTTAGGTTTTAGAAACTTATGGTTTCTTCTTTTGTGTCCTTCTTCCTCTTCCCTATATCCTTCTTTTTCTTGATTTTCTCCTTAATCTTGAGCAGTCTTTCAGAGAGTAACTATTCATCTTCTTGTGGTGATGAAGGTTCAGGAATGTCTTCATTGATTTCTTTAGCTCTCTCTTTCATGTTTCCTTTCTGTTTATTCTTCTTTCTAACCTCTGGTTTAGAAGCTGTCTCTGCATCATTCTTTTGTGAGAAGGTTCCAGATTTGTTTTAAATGTTAATGTTGATCTTTCTCCTCCTACTTTTCTTAACATGACTTTCCTTAGGTGACTTTTGAGCATCCTAGAAAAAAATTATTACCAACAAATCTTCCCAAGTATCCACTATGCTTTTCAAATGGAATTCAACAAGTATTTTCACTAATCCATGATGATACATAGTTGTTTCTATGGATTCAATTTTCTTTTGGACATTTGTAGCCATCCTTCTTAGAATTTTTAGAAGGAATAAGGGAATGTTGATGGTTCCATTTTCTAAGAAATCCATTAATAAGTGTATATGGTAAACATACATAAACCCAAATCTTCCTTCACATGTAATGAATTTTTGTAATATCAACAACATATTACCCCATTTGTTCTTGAGTGCTGAAATAGGAATTCCCTTCCTAAATACTATAACATCCATACCTAGGTTTCTGAGGATCACTTTTCAAGATTCACCATGAAATTCCTTGTTTTTAAACCATCTTTCTCCTTGCCGTGGCAGCTCTGTTGCTTCTACTGTGAAGGATTTTTTGACTACAAATTTAATATCTCCTATCTCCACTTTTGTGCCATCAAATGAAATTGCAAAAGAATTGGTAATTTCCTTGTGGTAGCCGTCAAATTTCTCAATAAACGTTAATCATTTGGCCTTCTATAACATCCCTTTAAGATGTGGATACCCCTCTATATACTTTACCCCTACGGGCTCTGTCCTAACAATAAGCCCCATATCCCCTGTTTTCGGTTAACCTTCAAAATTAGTCTCACTGTCTATAAAATGAGTGCTATTTAAGAAATAGAACCACTGTGTGTATGGAAATGGAATGACTTCGTATATATGAAAATGGAAAGACTGTGTTTATATGAAAGATGGAATGACTGTGTATATAGAAAATGGAAAGACTGTGTATATGAAATGACTGTGTGAATACAAGAGATAAACTTAAGGGTTTGCGTGTAATAAATAGATAGTAAGGGTTTAGAGAGTCGTAGATAGGTAGGTCAGATCATCATCTTCACTATTAACAGGTGGACTTGTGGAGGACCGTTTGAGTACAGGTTATGGAGTTTGAAGCAAAGATTTTTTATGAAAGAATCATTGAGACCGTTTGTCATTAAAGATGGAAGATATGGTGGAGATATACTGGCAGTCAAATCAAATCATGGTTGATTAAGGAGACATGTGATTACACATACTATACAAACTTATTTTTTCAAATTGATTTTTGAAATAATTTTTTGCATTTACGTTTGAAACCTTTACCTTTTTCTTGCTAATTTTTCTTATGTTTATCCACAAGTACCTTGAGCATGGTTGGTCTTCGAAAATTGATTTCTTTTCAATTCCCTACATACATGATTTTATTATGAGCTATACACTTGTCCCTGAACTGATAAACAAATTGTAGCTACAAAATCAGATTAGCTGCAGAACGTGAAAAAGAAAGTGAAATATGGCGTATGGATCATAAATGAAATGGAATTGGCTATGTAATTCAAATTAAATGAGATGTAAGACAAGATGATAAATGAAATAAAAATGGAATGAAAGCTGTAAAAGGAAAAATTGAAAAATTTATTGATGAAATATGACAATGAGATGAAGTGAAACTGCAAAAATAAAACGGAGTGAGGTGAGATGAGATGATGAATTTGGAGAATCTAAACTGTAGAGTGACTGTAGCTTTTTGTCACTACTTATTACTGAAAGAAAATGGAAAATATAGGGTGTCAGAAACCTCTAATTTTCACCCTGTATTTTCTGTATAAGTATGCCAATCAATGATTGGTTTTCATCCTTATACGATTTTTTTTTTTAGGACGAAAAATAAAGACTAAGTTAGTGGAGGAGAATTCTTCTTCTTCAATAGCTTCATTTCAGAATTGTCTTGGAAAATCTTAATGAACTCCTCTTTTGAAGTTGGTTTCTGATATATCTTTAATCTATGACCATTCAGAAGAAGAGGAATTTTACTTTCATCTATTGTTCTTATCCTCACTGCTCCATTACTAAATACCTTTTCAATCTAATATGGCCTAAGCCAATGAGTTTGAAACTTCCCTTGAAAATCTTTAAACCTTGAATCAAACAATAGTGCCCAATCTCCCACTTGAAACCTCTTTTCCTTGATATATTTGTCATGTCATTTAGCCCTCTGTTGTTGGACTATACTAGTATTTTGAACCGCCTCTTGCCTAATTTCATCAAGTTCATTTAATTGCTCCAACCTATGCTTTTGTGCCTCTGATAAATCTAGTCCCAGTTGGACTGCCATTTTAAAAGTTCTAATTTGGAACTCTATATGGAATAGGACTTGTTTCCCGTAAACATGTTCATAGGGTGTATGTCCCATTGTGTTCCTCCATGTAGTTCTATAGGCCCATAAGGCTTTAGCAAGCCTTTCTGCCCAATCTCTTCTATGTAGATGCACAATCTTAGTGAGGATTCCTTCAATCACTTTATTTGTAGATTCCACTTGACCATTTGCTTGAGGATGATAAAGACTGGATTTCCTATGTTTGATCTTGTATTCTTAGATGTAAATTGAGATCCCTGATCTGTCAAAATTTCTCTTGGAACTCCAAAATGAGTAAAGATGTCCTCAAAAATAAAATTAACTACATATTTTTCATTAGAAAAAGGTAATTCTTTGGATTCTACTCATTTAGGGACATAATCAGTGCATACCAATATATACTTCTTCTACTTAGATGGTGAATTAATTGGCTCAATAAAATCTAAGGCCCATTTTTCAAAAGGCTTGATGAGTACCTAAATTCATAATGGCATTTCATTTGAGGGAGCATGTTTCACTACCCTTTGGCAGTTGCCACATCTCCTGACATATTCTTTAGCATCTTTGAAGATGGATGGCCAATAATATCCTAAAGAAAGGATTTTATAGGTTGTCCTCTTGTCAGCTAAGTGTCCACCACATGGCTCATCATGACATGCCTTAAGAATCTCGGGAATTCATCTTCCCTAACACATCTTCTGATCATAATATCTGGGCTTGTTTTATACAATTCGTTAGTGATCCATGAATATCTTGCACTTTCCTGAATAATTTTTCTTTTCTCTCTAGGAAACAAATGTGAAGGTAACATTCTTGTGACCAATTAGTTAGCAATATCTGCAAACCAAGGAGTTTGATTAGTTACTGTAAAAAGATATTCATCAGGAAATTAATCTTCAACTGAAGAATCTTCTTTGATATTTTGAATCCTAGACAAGAAATCAACAACTGTGTTTTGTTTTCTAGGTCTATCTAGCACAATAATGTTGAATTCTTGCAAAAGTAAAATCCATCTTGTAACTTTTCCATTAGTAATAGGTTTATTCATTAAATATATAATTGCAGAGTGATTTGTATGTACAAAGGTTTCATAGCCTATTATATAGTGTCTGAACTTGTTAATTGCATGAACATCAGCTAAAAATTCCTTTTCAGTCACAATATAATTTAACTCAGTGGGAGTCAAATTCTTACTTGTATAGTAAATTACATAAGGAATCAAATATTTTTATCCCAATACAGCTCCCAGAGTTGTATCTGAAGCCTCTGTTGAAATATGGAAAGGGAATTTCCAATATGGACCTCTTGAAATAGATGCTTCAATTTTTTTTTTTTAAGGTTTTAAATGCTAATTGGCAATCAGAATTCCAATTGAATTAGCAATCTTTGGTAAGAAGTTCAAAGAGTTGGGATGCTATTTTAATGAAATTTTCTATAAACCTTCTATAGTATCCTGTAAATCCTAGAAAACTTCTAACATCCTTTTAGCAATTTGGAATTGATAATTTAAAGATGACTTCAACTTTAGATTTTTCAACTTTAATCCCATCTCCTCAAATGTGATGTCCTAAAATAATACCTTCTATAAACATCATAAAACATTTTTCATGGCTTAATGAAAGGTTTGCTTTAATACATCTTTTAAGAACTTTTTCCAAATTTTCCAAAGCTTCTTCAAATGTATTGCCATAGACTATAAAGTCATCCATATATACCTCTACACAATCATGTATTAGATCAGAAAAAATCCCTAGTACTACTCTTTGGAATCTTGCAGGTGCATTACATAACCCAAAAGGAAGTTATCGGTAGGCATAAGTTCTCCATGGACAAGTAAATGTGGTTTTATCCTGATCTTCAGGTACTACCTGAATTTGATTATAACCACTAAAACCATCAAAGAATGAGAACTACTTCTTACGTATTAATGTATCTAACACTTGATCTATAAAAGGAAAAGGAAAATGATCTTTAAGGGTTGCTTTATTCAGTTCTCAGTAATCAATGTACACCCTCCATTTACCATTCTTTTTAGGCACAATTACCAAAGGAGAAACCCATTGGCTATCTGAAATTGGGTAAATGAAGTTTACCTTCAGTAATTTTTAGAGCTCTTCGTTCACAATCTCTCTAAGATTTGGATTTATCCTTCTTTGAGGTTGTCTGATAGGTCTAAAATTTTCCTCAATATAGATGTGATGCATACAAGTCTTAGGATTAATTCCTTTCATGTCAGTGTATTCCCATGCAAATGTAGCATAATGTTTTTATAATGTTTTGATTAGCTCTTCTTGTTGTAGTTTCTCCAAGTTTTTGTTTATGTTCAATGTCCTACCTGGAAAAATTTCAATTGTAGAGCTACCAAACACTTCCATGTAATAGAGAGACATTTGCCTAGATGAAAAATATTCAACATTAGATTTTTCTTGAAATTGCTCATGGTCATATTCTAAAGAAGATTCAAAATTTTCTAATGTACTTAAAATTTGACTATCTTCACTAATATCTTAAATAGTAAAGAGAGGTGGAATATCATATTCATCATCAATCCATTCTTTGTCATCTATTTCTATGATTGCTTTTGCTAGAGGATATAAAGTGATTTTTTTTGTTGAATTACCATCAGAAACATGCATGACACCAAATCTATAGCTAATAAAAGCATCAGCTATGGCCAGCCAAGGTATTCGTAATATGAGTGGATGTCCTCCTAGATGTTCTTGGGAGTTAAGATCATGAAATCAACAGGATATTCCCAAGAATCTAAGGATACTGCAATATCTTCTAACACTCCATCAGGTTTGATTATTGATCTATCTGCTAGTTGCAGTAAGGTAGGTGTGTAAAGAAGATTAGGAAGCTTGAGCTGCTCCATAGTTTGTTTTCTCATGATGTTTATTGTTGCCCCTAAGTCAATCAATGTATTTGGAATTTCAACCCCATTGATATGTGTTTTCACAATTGGACTTCCTAAATCCACATATTTTTTTATGGCAATCTTTCCCATCATTATGTCTGTTATTTTTCCTACCAGGTGAATTCTTTTTGTTTCCTTTGTTTTGCTTCCTAGTTTCTTTATGCTCAACTCCTTTATTATTTTGGCTAGAATTGGAATTTCTTTAATGGCTTGTAGAAAAGGGATTTTGATATAGACATTCTTCAATTCATCTAGAAAATCCTAATTGCGAAACATAATCTACTTTTCTATTCCTCTATCAATTTTTAATCTTTCACGAAAAGGAGGTGTAGAAGTAGATGCTGGTTTCTCATTGATAGGAGTTGTGTTCACTAATTCTTTTTCTTTTTCTTTTCTGATGTTTTTGTTTTGGAGAGATGTTCCCTCAAAACTTTTATTTACCTTTAGAGAATCTTCCTCATAATTGTCTTGTTCATGAATAACTACAGAAGATCTTTCCTTTTCTAATATCCTACCAGATCTCAGTTGAACATCATTAAGATCTAGAGGAATGATCATATAAGTTGGAAATTTTTGTCCTTCTACCATGTAAGTATTTTGAGGATTTTTATTGTTGGGGTTTGGTAATGGTTGGGTAGGTAGATGATTTGGTTTCTGCTGAAATGGAAGTAAGAGCTGAGGATTTTGGTTTTGTTGTGGAAATGGTAATAAAAGTTGAGGGTTTTGATTTTGAAGTTGTGGTTGTTGATTTTGTTGTTGAATGTGTGGGGGAGGATAATTATGATAAGATGGAGGATATTGATAATATTGAGAAAATCTCCCATAAGGATTTTTTACTCCTCATGCCCATGGTTGAGATTAAGATTGAGGTTGAAGCCAAGGTTGAGATTGAGATTGAGGTAGAGGCCAAGGTTGCTTCCAAGAATTCCAATTTGGTGGAGGGTAAAGATACATTTTATTGTTAAATCCCTAATTTTGTGGCGCTTACCAAGGTCTTCTAGCAACAAAAAAAAGAGGTTATGCATAATTTGGGACTGTTTCCTCTTGAAAGACAGCCTTAAGACCTAGAATTGAAGAACAACCCTTGGTCTCATGGCTTTTTGAGCAAATCATACAAGTTTCTACAACTTCTGCATCCAAAGGACATTCTCTTAGAGCATGTTGTTTCTGCATTTTGGACATTAAATGGCTAAATCATCAGCCTCAATTTTCTGCTTGTTTTGTAATTTAAGGGTGTCTATTTGCTCACTAAGACTCCCTAGAATGTTAGTTTTAAATTCGTTAAGCATATTACCAATTTCTTCCCTACTTAAAGATCTAGTTGTAGATTTGTTTACTCTAACAAGAGAAGGATCTCTTGGACCTTTCCCTGTTTTGGATTTCCCTCTTGAGAGATGAACACATAATTCTCCTATATCATTTAATGGGAGTTGAGATATATCTCCCTTCCCCACCATGTTAAGGATATCTATCCACTCATATCTAATGGCTTTTAGTAAAAGAGATTTTAAGGTGTCTTCATCTAAATTTTCCATCTTTGCTCTCTTCAAATTATAGTTGAATCTGTCAATTAAATCCTCTAATTTTTCATCCTCTCTTTGCATCATTTTCAACACTTCATCTTTGTGATTAGTAGGCATGCAATAATCCAAATACCTATCCAAAAATGTTTTTTTGTGTCATTCCATGTTTTAATGGACTGAGTGACTAACCCCATGAACCATTTCAAAGCAGCTCCTTTTAGTGTTGAAGGAAACAATTTGAGTTTTTGAGAGTCTTCTAGATAGTCATAGGTTTTGCACAAGACTTCAAACTCAAAAAAGAATGTTTCAAGATCCTCATTTTTTAACCCATGGAAGTTTGGGAGGATAGAGGGTGAGATATTTTTCATTGTGGCATTTGTTTCCTCATCCACTATAGGGAATCCAAAAGAGTTATCTATTTCACTATTTTTGCTTCCTCCTCCATTATTTCCTCTACACCCTCCATTTCTTCCTCTACCTCTTCCTCTACCCCCTCCAAACAAACTGAATTCCCCATCTTCTCCTTCTCCTACCATTATTGTGTCCTCAAAGTCAGTGTAAGGTTCAACCTGCAAGGTTACTTCTTCCTCCTCTGGTTCTTCTATTAATGGGATATGGGAGAGAGGTTCTACTTATTCTTCCTCTCGAAGTATTCCTAATTCTTCAACTAAAATGTGCTCGTCGGTGGAGGTGAAAAAGGCTATTCCTATTGTTGGAGATTCAAAATTTTTCTTCTCTAGGACTGACTTGGTAGATGAAGTAGGAGATTCTTTTGATTGGATTTCTGCACTTGGAATTTCAAGAGTTCTATGGCTGGGAGTATGAGTTTGAGATGGAGGTATTTTTCTTCTTGTTCCTAATGGAGTGGGTGAACTACTTCCCCTACCTTTAAATCTACTCCTAGAGTCTCTTTCTCTATGCATATCATTTTTTTTTTAATGTAAGAGATAAGGCTACCTAGTTACAGTTCCCCAGCAATAGCGCCAAAATGTTTGGTCAATTTAGTATCCTAAATTGCTCTACATAAATTATCAATCCAGGTATCATAAACTGATGAAGTGTAGTGCACTGCTTCTGCTAGCTAAGCCATCTTACTTTATTGTTTTTATGTTTTATGTTGTTTTGGGGGTTTTTGGTATTGTAATTCCTAATGATTTACACTGTAAATTATCAAAACTAAATCTTACTTTCTTAAAGACTGCTCAAAATCTAAAAATGAAAACAGAGCTAAGAAAGCAATAAAAACAGAGCTAATAAAGATACGGAAGCAAAGCTAAGAAAGAAATGAAAACAAAGTTTCTATTCTCATTTTACCATTATTTCCAAATCATGAATTAAAACTGAAAGTGAAATTTGCAATTGATATCTAACTAATTACATAAATAAAACTAAATGAAATAATTGGTTACTCTTCCTCTAAATTTTGGGAGAAAGTCTCCTTGGGATGATAGTTAAATAATTTTGTACTTCATTAATCTAAGAGAAAGAAAATACAAAGATGCAGAAATAACTCATTGCATAGATGAAATGTTCAACCACTTAGTTAAGGATGAATTATCAACTTGAAGGGTTTTCCATAAACATTCATTAACACCATGATTCAGTAAACTAAAAATGAAATGGAAAAGACAGTAAATGACACTGATCAGTTTAATTGAGAATTTAAACTAGCAAAATAGTGAATGAAGTAAACTATCCAACAATGTATCCTTATCATTCTTCAATGCTACTCTCATCCTAAAACAAGGTTGGTTTTTAATTGAAGAAACAAGATTACACTATTGAGTTCTATCTTCTAAACTATTGATAAAAACTAAAAAGAAATCAAGTTAATGGAAATTTTTCTAAATTATAAACATTGTTAATAAGAAAATGATGGAAATTGTATTATAAACATTCTTAGTAAGAAAATGATTATAAACATTGTTTTAGAAAGAAAATGATGAATTTGCAGTTAACAAGAAGGAGAAAAATAAAATGAAATGAAACCTTATTTAGTGTAGGGGCCCTTTGCCACTGATTAGGCTACGCTTGCTCAATAAACTCAAGAAAACTCCTTCAGATGTTCATAAAAACATGTGATCTTTTGATATTAAAATAGGGACACAAAACGCCCAAAAATTACAGAGTCTAGCGCTTCGATTTCACAATAAAACTATTATTACTACTGATAACTTCTTCGGTCCTTTACACAGGTATTTATAAGAAAAATCATATAATTGTTTGTGGAGAAGAGCATGCTACAAGCAAACACGTAGAAGACAAATATGCGAAATTTCTTCCTCGGCTGCTGGACAAATAAATCCAAGACATGGTGCCTATTGGATTCATTTGTATAGGTGGCTATTGGAGTCCGTAGGTACAGATAGTTTGATCTAGGTGGATGTTGGTGGCCACCCACCTATCCCACTTAGACCCCCACAATTGTCTCTTTCAGTTTTTCAGTTTTTGTAATTGTAGCACAATTTACTACTTTTAGTAGTTTTTCAGGTCCGGAACTTCCGGAGCCGTTTTGAGTCCCTAAACGACATTTTTTTGGGAAATCTAGGAGCAACATGGGTCCATGGACTAATGTTGTTCTCCCCAAAGTTGTAGTGTTTAGATAGATCTTTCTAACGAGCTATTATAAGCATCAAATGAAGATCGAGTGCCAAAGTTACGACCCCGAGAAGTTGATGTACCAACTTACCCAAAACGGGGCCCACAATTTGGCGTTTCATCTTCTACAGTTAGGTTTTCGGATGTTAAGGGTTTTCCATTGTTTCTCAACAATAAATAGGCTTTCGAGCCTCATTGTAACACAGTTCAAAGGCATCTAGCCACCACATCTCTTCTTAGAGATAAGCTACCATTGCCATAGCTAGTTTATTTCCATTTCTGTTTGTAAGCATATTTTAGTATTTTACATTAATGAAATGAAGTATTATTTCCACTACATCTCTGTGTTTATGGTTATCTCTGTAATTTGTTGCGTTCTTGTTTAAATCCATATTAGTGGTATCAGAGTAGTCTACTTTTTCTTTGTTTTACTTTGCATGTCCCCAACAAGGTTGGGATATAAGGAGTTAGGGCTTGAACTGGTCGAACCTTTGCAAGACCAGCCCCGCAAACCCTGAAAGCCTCCAATGGCGGATGAGAAGAAGGATGAGGGGGCAGGAGATCCTATCAAAATATTGCAAGAAGAAGCCCTCGAGCAGCAAAGGAACACGATGATGGATAGCTTCGCGTAGATCCTTTAGTGGCTACCCAGAGGTGACACATCGTCTTCCATCGGCTACTCTGGAAACGCCACACCGTTTAAGGTACAAGTTAATTTTGAAATCACCATCTTTGAGGGTTAAATAGATGCAGATGCCATAGATAAAAGGGTAAATCTGATGGAGGGTTATTTTTCTGTTCATGAATTTTTGAGTCAGGAAAAGCTCATTTTCGCTCTTCTTAAACCAGCCCCCCACGTTAAGAACTGGTGGGAAACCTACTTCGAGCAGAAGAATGAAAGTACGGGCTCACTATTTTTAGCCACACCCACTTGGGATTCATTTCGAGATGTCGTCAAGGAGTAGTACTACCCTGTCACAAGCTATGAGCACAAATACATCAAATGGACCACACTGCGGCAGGGAAGGGACCAAGATGTGCCGGAGTTCACAAATAGTTTTCATACCCTTCGCACACAGTTGGGTATCAACGAGTCTGAGCTGCATTTGGTACTCAAATACTACGACTGCCAACACAGATACATGCAGGAAGAGATGGAGTTCCTAAACATCTCCTCGCCCAGTATGGCGCACCAATACGCTAGCAAAATCGAGCAAAAGTTCAAATAGAAGAAGCGAGACTTTAGATCTACAAATCCGAAGACTAATGGATAAAGCGAAGGCGGGGTGACCTAAGACAGCCTGACGAAGCCAGAAGAAAAGAACAACACCACGAAGTCAAAGAAGGACATAGAAAAGTGGTGTGAGCTCCATAAGAGCCCCACTCATAACACAAATGAGTGCTAGACTAAGCAATTGCTGGTGGCCGAGTTGAAGGCTTTAGAATTAGATGCATGTTCCGACCCTGAGTCAGAACCCAGCAAGGAGAATAGTAAAGGGAAGCAGATCATTGGTGCAGAGCCCAGCATCACTGTTACCACCACCAAGATCCAAAAGAATGAGCCTGAAGATCCAAAGGAGGGGGAACGTCTTTTCCACTCACAGATATGAGTGAAGGGTTCACCGCTGCAATTCATTGTCAATAATGGCAGCCAAAAGAATCTCATTTCAGTAGAGGTCATGAAGCAGTTGGGCCTATCGACTACACCACACCCATAGTCGTACAGTATCAGGTGGCTTCATGAAGGACGAGATCTCAAAGTTCACCAGCAGTGCCGCATTCCCCACAGCATCAAAACCTTCACAGATGAAGTATTGTGTGATGTTACACCTCTGGATGTTTGTGATGTATTACTAGGCCAACTATACTTTTGGAGACGACATGTTCAGTATGAGTCAAGCCCTCGCGTTGTTATTATTTCTTTGAATAATTCATTATACAGGATGCTGTAGGTAGCCCCACCTACCACCACCTCTTTGATCACTACCAAGAAAGGCAACAAGCTCATCTCCCAACCTAGGAAATTCATTTTCTATTTGGTTCGCTCCCAAAGTAAGGGGAAGATCGTTGCCACATCCATGACCCCCGCGAAGGGTTCCTCCATGCAGCAGCATCAGCAGAAGGATATCGTCATGAAAGAACACAAGAACAACTTCTCCTCACCTACAGTGGTACCACACAAGCTTCAGATGGGCAACAAAGTCTGGTTGCATCTGCAGAAAGAACGGCTTACAAGAACCCATCAGAAGCTCCAACCACTCCGACATGGTCCTTACAACATTACCAAGGCTATGGGAAACAATGCCTTGGAGCACAACATTCCTCCATTCCTTCGCTTGAACCAAGTGTTCAATGTGGACCGTAGTCAACCATGCTTCCCACCATTACTGGACACATCAGAGATTGCAAAACAGCTCACCAGAGACCCAGCTCAGTAGAAGCTTCCTCATCTCAGGGAGGAACTCAATGCAATGGGGACCATTGCTTCCTAAGGGGGGAGGAATGATCCAGGTGAATGTTGGTGTCCATCGACCTATCCCACTTGGAACCCCACAACTGCCTCTTTCAGTTTTTCAATTTCCGTAATTGTAGCATAATTTACTATTTTTAGTAGTTTTTCGGGTCTTGAACTTCTGGAACCGTTTTGAGGCCCTAAACAACGTTTTTCGGGAAATCTAGGAGCAACATGGGTCCATGGACAGATGTTGTTGTTCCCAAATTTGTAGTGTTTGGATAGATCTTTCTAATGAGCTATTGTACGCGTCAAACAAAGATCGGGTGCCAAAGTTATGACCCCAGGAAGTTGATGTACCAACTTACCCAAAACAGGGCTCACAATTTGGCGTTTCATCTTCTAAGGTTAGGTTTTCAGATGTTAAGGGTTTTCCATTATTTCTCAACAATAAATAGGCCTTTGAGCCTCATTGTAACATAGCTCAGAGGCATATAGCCGCCACATCTCTTCTCAAAGATAAGCTACCATCGCCCTAACTAGTTTATTTCCATTTATATTTGTAAGCATATTTCAGTATTTTACATTAATGAAATGAAGTATTATTTCCACTGCATCTCTGTGTTTATGGTTATTTCTGTAATTTTTTGCGTTCCCATTTAAATTCGGATCAGTGGTATCAGAGCGGTCTGCTTTTTCTCTGTTTTTCTTTGCATGTCTCCAACAAGGTCAGGTTATAAGGAGTTAGGGCTTGAACTATTCAAAACTTTGCAAGACCAGCCCCACAAACTCCGACAGCCTCCAATGGTGGATGAGAAGAAAGATGACGGGGTAGGAGATCCTATCAAAATATTGCTCGAAGAAGCCCTCAAATGAGAAAGGAACATGATGATGGATAGCTTCGTGTAGATCCTTCAGCGACTTCCCAGAGGCAACCCATCGACTTCCAACAGCTACTCTGGAATTGCCACACCATTTAAGGTACAAGTTAATTTTGAAATCCCCATCTTCGAGGGTCAAATAGACGGAGATGCCGTAGATAAATGGGTAAATTTGCTAGAGGGTTATTTTTCTGTTTAAAAATTTTCAAGTTGGGAAAATATCGTTTTCGCTCTTCTCAAAGCAACCCCCACGTCAAGGAATGGTGGGAAGCCTACTGCGAGTAGAAGAATGAAAGTACAGGCTCACTATTTTTAGCCGCACCCACTTGGGATTCATTCTGGGATGCCATCAAGGAGCAGTACTACCCTATCAAAAGCTATGAGGACAAATACATCAAATGGACCACACTGCAGCAGGGAAGGGAGCAAGATGTGATGGAGTTCACAAACATTATTCATACCCTTCGCACATAGTTGGGTATCAAGGACACTGAGTTGCATTTGGTACTCAAATACTGTGGCTTCCTACATAGATACATCCAAGAATAGATGGAGTTCCTGAACATCTTCTCACTCGGCACAACGTATCGATACGCTGTCAAAATTGAGCAAAAGTTCAAACAGAAGAAGTGAGACTTTGGATCTACAAATCTAAAGACCAAAGGACAAAGCCAAGGCAAGGTGACCCAAGACAACCTGTCGAAGCCATAAGGAAAGAGCAACACCATGAAGTCGATGAAGGACACAGGAAAGTGGTGTGAGCTCCATAAGAGCCCCACTCATAACACAAGTGAGTGCCAGACTAAGTAGTTATTGGTGGTCGAGTTGAAGGCTTCAGAATCATATGCATGTTCTAACCCCAAGTCAGAAGCCGACAAGGGGAATGGCAAAGGGAAGTAGATCATTGATGTGGAGCCTAGTGTCACTATTGCCACAGCCAAGATCCAGAAGAATGAGCCCGAAGATCCAGAGGAGGGGGAACATCTTTTCCACTCACAGATGTGGGTGAAGGGTTCACCGCTGCAATTCATTGTCGATAGTTGTAGCCAAAAGAACCTCATTTCAGTAGAGGTCGTGAAGTGGTTGGGCCTATCGACTACACCACACTCACAGTCGTACAGTATCGGGTGGCTTCATGAAGGACGAGATCTCAAAGTTTGCTAGCAGTGCCACCTTCCCTACAACATCAAAACCTTCACAGATGAGGTATTGTGTGATGTTAGACCTCTGGATGTTTGTGATGTATTATTAGGCCAACCATACTTGTGGAGGTGACATGTTGTGTATGAGTCAAGGCCTCGTGCTATCATTATTTCTTTGAATAATTCATTATACAGGATACCAGAGATAGCCCCACCTATCACGACCTCTTTGATCACTGCCAAGAAAGGCAACAAGCTCATCTCCCATACTAGGAAATTCATTTTCTGTCTGGTTCACTCCCAAACTAAGGGGAAGATTGTTGCCACATCTATGACCACCGCGAAGGGTTTCTCCATGCAGCAGCAGCAACAACAGAGGGATACGATCATGAAATAACACAGGAACAACTTCTCCTCACCTACATTGGTACCACACAAGCTTCAAGTGGGAAACAAAGTCTAGTTGCATCTGCAAAAAGAATGCCTTAGAAGAGCCCATCAGAAGCTCCGACCACTCCGACATGGTCCTTACAGCATTACCAAGGTTATGGGAGACAATGCTTTGGAGCACAACATTCCTCCATTCCTTTGCTTGCACTGAGTGTTCAATGTGGACCGTCATCGACCATGCTTCCCACCATTACTGGACACATCAGAGATTGCACAATAACTCACCAGAGACCCAGCTCAGTAGAAACTTCCTCATCTCAATGATGAACTCAACACAATGGGGACCATTGCTTCCTAAGGGGGGAGGAATGATCTAGGTGGATGTTGGTGGCCACCCACTTATCCCACTTGGACCCCCACAACTGTCTCTTTCATTTTTTCAATTTCCGTAATTATAGCACAATTTACTATTTTTAGCATTTTTTCGTGTCCTGAACTTCCGGAGCTATTTTGAGGCCCTAAATGATGTTTTTTGGGAAATCTTGGAGAAACATGGCTCAATGGGCCAATGTTTCTCTTCCCAAAGTTGTAGTGTTCGAATAGATCTTTCTAGCGAGCAATTGTATTTGTCAAATGAAGATCGAGTGCCAAAGTTACGACCCCGGGAAGTTGGTGTACCAACTTACCCAAAACGGGGCCCACAATTTGGCGTTTCATCTTCTAGGGTTAGGTTTTGGGATGTTAACGGTTTTCCATTAATTCTGAACAATAAATAGGCCTTCGAGCCTCTTTATGGCTCTTCATCTTTTGATTCCTCCTCTGCTATAAAGTCCGATTCTTCCTCCTTTAGCTCAAACTCTATCTTCTTAGGTTCCTTTGGTTGAAATTCATGTTTAATAACATCTTTCACCTCTATGAACACCAAATCTTGGTTGTACACAACCTTCCTTGTTACTGGGTTCCAAATCTTATAACCCTTTAAACCATCCTTATACCTAATAAAGATGCACTTTTTAGATTTACTATCCAACTTTGTTCATTTCTCCTTTTGAACATGTACATATGCATCACATCCAAATACCCTCAGATATGAAAGAGAGGCTTTCTTATGAGTCCATACCTCTTGTGGATTCTTATCCTCCAACATTGATGAAGGTGATCTATTAACCAGGTAACATACTATCTCGACCACCTCTACCCAGAATTCCTGTCCTAACTCGACACCACTGAGCATGCTTCTTGCGCTTTCCATAAACATCTTGTTCATTGTTTCTGCAACTCCATTTTTCTGAGGTGTATATCAAGTAGTCTTTTGTCATGCTATACCATACTTCTTACATAATTCTTCAAATTCCTTACTGCAAAAATCTCCATCGTTATCTGTCGTCAACACCTTTATCTACTTCTCTATCTCTTTTTCCATCAGAGCCTTAAATTCTTTAAAAAAGTCAAAGACTTCAAATTTCTTCTTAAGGAAATATATCCATGTATTCCTTGAGAAGTCATCTATAAATGATACATAGTACATAGACTTACCCAGTGATGGAACCTTCACAGGTCCAAACACATCATTGTGCGCAAGCTCTAATATCTCTTTCACCCTCATACCACCAGAGGGGAAACTCACCTGATTCTGCTTCCCATATACACAATTTTCACAAAAATCAAAATCCATATAGCTATTACTCATACCTTCTACCATACGTTTACCATGAAGTATTTGAAGGCCCTTCTCTCCAATATGTCCAAGCCTTCAATGCCACAGCATGGTCTTCTCTCCAGAGACCACTAGATTTTTTGCTCCACTTTCAGG
>APFE031195538.1:0-14181 GCA_000404065.3 Pinus taeda | reverse complement strand
TTGATACCAAATGTAGGTTTTAACCCTGTACAGAAATTACCTGCATATGAATTCTAAAACATAGAAAATAAACAATACGAGAGCAGAACACATAAAACACATATACACTGAGATTTTCCCCTAGATCCCAAAACCAGGACTACCAGCTTGATTTTTCATTATGTTGCTTTCAATGTTACAATACATATTTATACATGCCAAAGCATCCAATACCATGGACCGGAAAACATCACGTCCAAAACCATGGACTGAAAACCATCGCATCCAAAACCATGTACGAAAATCATGCACAAAACCATAGGTAGGTCCACCCAACCTAACATAGGGTGCGGTTACCTACACCCCTCAAGCCCCTTGTGACTCCCCTCGATACGCAATTGGCACAATGAAGAGGGGCCCTCCCCCCCTTCTAATCCTCCGATTAACTACATGGGCTAGTCATGGAAAGAATATAACACAACCCAACAGGGGGAGGCTGAAATTCATTAACAAAGGAATGGATTGCAAAAAAGGACTAGGTAGGCCTTTTTCTCTCTCGTCCAAGGGCCACATTGCAGCATGTGATTGGCCTTCAAAGCTTACAGTGCAGCTGACGTCAACAGTGATGTGGTAGTATGGTTGATGATGTGGTAGAGGACACATGTCACCCAGTTTCAGTGTATTTCGGGGTGACGTGGGACTATTTTCAGGTGCCATGTGTCACCACTCACATGGTGACACATGGCAGTGATGATGTGACCCCACAGACTGACAATCGCAATAGTTAAGGGGAAAAATCTTAATACATTGGTGCAGAGAAATTGCGATATGCAAGGCTTCCCTTCTGAACGCAATAAAGTATTATGGTAAGGTCTATAAGACCTCGCATCCAGACCATTGGCCCACTCTAAAGAAAAGGGTAAGGGGATTTCTCCTCCAGCAGGCAATTGCGATATGTAGGACTCCCCCCCAGATGCAATATTTCATAAGCCACGTTTCATAAATTTTTTGCATCTGGGAAATCGACCTTTTAGGGACTTTTTTGATATAAAGAAAAAGGCACCCTACACAATTCTTGATAGCTTTAGTTCCAAACACATGGGCCTTTGGTTCCAACCTAGGTTGTATAAGGAAATTCAGTAAAGGGGCTATAGTAAAGAGAGGCTAAGGAGGATATCTAAAGGTGCCCTTTCACCCATTCTCGATGTATAAGCTTGTGCCCTTTCGCCTATATGAATAGTTGAATGCTCGTGCCCCTTAAGACTTCTATCATTAAATCGAGAATGCACCCCCAGACCGAATTTGTTACAGAATTATATATTACAAAGCAATGGAACACATAAAATATTGTAGAAATATAAACACATAAAACACATAAAACAAGAGATACACAGATATATGTGGTTCACCCAGTTTGGGCTACATCCATGGAGAAACAACGAGTCCTTCCTTTTATATTATCCAGCAATCTGAAGAGATACAACATACAACAAATCCGTTGTAATTCCCTCTTCGCTCTCAATCTCCTCTCTCTTCCTCACTTAGAATACAAACATACATAAACGCAATACAATTCCCTCATATATAGCGAGGGGTTGCCTTCTAGGGTAAAAAACCCTAAATTAAACATAACTTCTACCATCAGGTCTTCGCCTAATGAACAGTCCAGATTGACTATCAAATCACAACATTTTACAAGGCAATTTTACATATATTCTTAGCTTCCGGGGCTCTGCCCGATCCCCCGTGCAACAAATATTTTACAGGTGGCATTGCCACCCCATTACGAACTGGGGTCCAATGCGGCGATACCTTTGAATATAGAAGATAATTAGGCTCCACACCCAACAATTTCCCACTTGGAGACTGATTATAGAAAATCCACCGCTGCTCCATTTGCTGGACAATGACTCCACTTTGGACTTGGTTGGTTCTCATATTCTTCATCATACTTGAAGACCAATTGAAATTAAACAGATTCTCAGTTTCTCCCTGGTTACAACTTTTATTAACATATCTGCAGGATTCTGGCTAGTGTGTATCTTTTCCAGCTTCAACTGTCCATCTTCCAACGCTGACCGTATGAAATGGTACTTGAGCTATATATGTATAGTCTTGGAATGAAATGCAAAGTTCTTTGCAAGATGTATGGCACTCTGGTTGTCACTGTATAACTTTCCCAACTCCTGGTTCTTACCCAATTCATCCAGAAACATTTGTAACCAAATCATTTCTTTACTAGCCTCTATGGCAGCAACATAATCTGCTTCTATTTTTTAGAGTGCAACAACACTTTGCAATTTTGAGACCTAACTGATATCTCTTCCACCTATAGTAAATACATACTCTGTTGTGCTTCTCCTGTTATCTCTATCACCCACCATATCTGCATCAACGTATCCATGTAGAGTAATGTTTTGAACCACCAAAGCATAATTCTTGATTTGTGGTACCTCTCAAATACTTGAGAATCCACTTCACCACAATCCAATTTTCTTTTCCTAGATTGCTCATGTACCTGCTTACAACTCCCACTACATGTGCAATATCAGGCCTTGTGCAGACCATTGCATACATTAAGCTTCTAATTGTTGATGCATGTGGAACTTTAGACATATGAGCCATTTCTTCCTAAGTCTTGGGACACTCCTCCTTAATTTGAAATGGCTAGCCAAAGCTATCCTAACTGGTTTTGCATTCTGAATATTAAACCTTTTCATCACCTTTTCTATGTACTCACTTTGAGAAAATGTTAATTTGCGATTCTTCCTGTCTCTAGTTATTCTCATACCAAGGATTTGTTTTGCAGCACCCAAATCCTTCATTTCAAATGAGTTTGCCAATTTTATTTTGAGCACATTTATTTCCTCCATGTTAGAACCTGCAACATGCATGTCATCTACATACAATAACAATATAATATAGCTGCCATCATTTTTCCTTTTGAGATAAACGCAATGATCAGAGTGACATCTAGTATAACTTTGTTCAGACATAAACGTGTCAAATCTTAGATACCACTACCTTGGAGCCTGTCTTAAGCCATACAACCTCTTCTTCAACCTGCACACTAGTTTCTCCTTCCCTTTTACTTCATATCCTTGTGGTTGTTGCATATATATTTCCTCCTCCAAATCCCCATGGAGAAAGGCTATCTTTACATCTAACTGCTCAATATGTAAATCTTCAGCTGCTACTAAACTTAAAATAGTTTTGATTGAAGTCATCAACAGGAAAAAATATCTCATCAAAGTCTATACCCTTTTTCTTTGCAAACCCTTTCACCACAAGTCTAGCTTTATACCATTTTCTACCTCCATCTTCTTCGTTCAACTTGTAAACCCATTTATTTTGCAATGTTGTTTTACCTGTAGGCAACCTGACTAAGTCCCAAGTCTAGTTATGTGCTAAGGAGTCCATCTCTTCTTTCATGGCTTGCTCCCACTTCTTCCTGGTTTCTACTTGCACTACTTCTTCATAACATTTTGGTTCACCAGAATCAGTCAACAATACATAATATAATGAAGGAGAGTATCATTGAGGGGGTCTACTTATCCTGATAGATCTTTTAACACCACTTTCAGGTGTTTGAGGTGCTTGCTACTATTGTGGTTGTTGATCATTATGATTTTCAGGCACCATCACTTTTTCTGTGATCTCATCAAGCACTGTGTATTCTCTGTTTTCTTTTTCCTGTTTCTTTTCCTACAGCTAATCCTTATACTAAACACTTTCATTGAATATGACATATCTACTCCTAATGATTTTTTGTTTTTTATAATCATAAAAGCGATAACCAAAATCATTAACACCTTATCCAATAAAGGTACATTTCTTTGATTTTGCCTCAAGTTTATCTTTTTACCTATCCATGCCACCTCTGGAATACCGCCATCCAAGAAACTTGAAGGCCCTCTGTTTATTATATAAACAACAGTATCTACAACATCTACCCAAAATTGTAAAGGCAATCCTGCATGCAATCTCATGCACCTTGAACGCACCATGATTGTCCTGTTAATCCTTTCTGACACACCATTTTCTTGTGGTGTTCCTGGAACTGTCTTCTCTCTACAAATTCCATTCTCTGAATAGTACCTATCAAACTATTTGCTCCAATATTCACCTCCATTCTCTGATCTGAGACACTTGAACCTTTTTCCTGTCTCATTTTCAACCAAAGCTTTCCATTTCTTGAAAGTATCAAATACATCAGATTTATTTTGAATATAATAAATCCAAGTTTTTCTAGTTGCATCATCAATAAAAGTAACATAATACTGAGAGCCACCAAGAGATGATACCTAAGCAGGTCCCCATACATCTGTATGCACAAGCTCTAATTTTTCACTCTTCTTTTCTTTCCCAACTCTAAAGAATCTAAAGCTCTTTTGTTTTCCATAAACAAAATTCTCACAGAATTTTAAATCAACATGCTTCAAATCGGGCAACAAATTTCTTGAATGAAGAATATACATCCCCTTCTCACTCACGTGCCCGAGCCTATGATGCCACAATGTCGTATCTTCTCCTGTAGAGGTTAAAGCATTAACAAAATTAGAAATACGATTGCATAAATACAATGTAGCAACCTTTCCTCCTTTCGTTATTGCCAGGGATCCTTTAGTGACCTTCTAGGTTTTATATGTGAAAGTAGTTACGCAACCTTCACCTCCTAATTGCCCTACTGAAATCAGATTTTTCTTTAGATCTAGAACATGCCTTACCTCCTTCAATGGCCACTGATTTCCATTTTGTTGTTTTAAGAAAATTGTACGCATTCCAATGATTTTACAGGGTTTATCATCACCCAATTGAACCTGTCCAAAATCTCCTTGAACATAATCATAAAAATGTTTCCTATCAGGTGTCGCATGGAATGAGGCCCCTGAATCTACCACCCAAGCATCAATAATATTTTCTAATGAAACAATCAAAGCATTTTGCAACACATCACCTGTTACATTCGCTTCATGGTTAGTTTCTTGTTGCGTGTCTCCTTCTTTTCCCTTTTGAGACTTGTATTCTTTATTTAGGTGTCCTTTCTTCCCGCATTTCTAGCACACTATCCCCAATCTGGACTTTGATTTGCCTTTTCTTGACTTACTATGATATCCAGGGCTCTTTCCTCTTTCCATTTTTCTTCCCCTCACCTCTGCAGTCAAAGCATTACCTGATGTCTCACCAGAGCTTTTCCATTGCATTTCCTAGCTAAGGATTGCACCGACAACATCATCAAACTTTAAAGTACTAGATCCAGAGACAAAGTTACTAATGACCATAACTAAACCATTCCAACTTTCTATCAATGAGCATAGAAATAACAAAGCCCTAACTTCATCATCAAAAGTTACCCCTATAGAACTTAACTGACTGGTAACTGTATTAAATTCATTTAAATGATCAGCAACAGATCCACCTTCTGACATCTTCATATTAAATAAACGTTTCATAAGAAATACCTTATTTGAGTATGAGGGTCTTTTGTATAGTTTGACCAATGTCGACATTAAACCCTCTGTTGTCATTTCCTTTGAAATATTAAACGCTACCGACACTGCTAGGTGTGGAGTACTAAAGAAGGTATGTTTTTGATAATTATTTCAACATCTTTTCATTATAACTTACAAACCTTTTGCATCATGAACTAGGAAAACGATAAGGAATTATAATAAAACATGTGAGATTAATATGAAAGATGAAAACACTAACAATTATCATTTCCTTATGCAGAAAGAAGGAAAAACGAGAAGCTGTCGTTCCAAAGGAAAGGACAAGGACGGGTTAACCGCTGTCCCTTTGACAAGAGACCGTATGCAAACAAGGCAAAGCAAATCAAAGCGAATCAGCCCTGGAAAGGAAGTGGAGATATTGGCTCGGTGCAGGAAAGAAAAGAAATGACCGGGGACTAACAGTTCGGCGAAGCTCTCAGGATCCTTGATCGTGAGGGATTGCTATTTTATCTATTTTTGCACTTAGATATCTCTGCCTTCATCCTTATAAAAAGGGTAGCACTGTTAGCTCGAGAGGAGTTAGAATTGATTATGTTTTATGTAATTTCCTTTTAAGATCAAAACTTTGATCATCGAGTCTCGTTAAGAACTGATCTATTGTAATTCCCTTTATGCATTAATACAAACTTGGTTGCTATTTCATCTCTGAGTCTAGAATAACTTCAAGCGGTGTACCCCTGGAGACTAAGGGCCCGGCCCTCGAGGACACTTTCTCCTGTACCATTACATTTGGTTTATGCATGGTTTGCTTATTGACGTTATTTGGTAGTCTAATGTGTTTTGTAAAGTTTACATCACATGCTCTGTTATGTTTGATCTATTAAGGTTTCTAAAGACAAAACTATTGTATTGACTCTGCATCGTATCACTGTTCCTTTAAGTGTTGATATAATACCGCTAGTCTTTACAGAATACTGTTGCTGTTTTATTACAAAGCCTTTGTGTTGTGCACTAGTTCATTAACATTATGGAATTCATCTTGGAAGTTATGTTCTTTGCGATTGTTGGATCTATAAACAATTCTATTCTATTTTGAAATGCAGTCGTACTCTTTCTAACTAAGGTTGATAACTGGATCAGATTACTATTCAAGTGTGCTATGTGTATATATGGTTTTCAAGTATTGTTCTATAATTCATCATTAATCAGTGTTGTTCCATTTTGGTGTGTTACTCAATCCGCCCTTAAGAGTGAAGGATTGTCGTTTGATTCCTCTAGATTATGATTAGTGCATTTGATCGTATAGACTAAGGTGTTACTGCTTGTTAGACTTAGTTTTCATTCCAATTTATTAACTACTATTCCATTTTAGGTTTGTTTTTCTATTTCTTAAACTGCTATTCCATTTCAGGATTGTCGTTCTATTTCTTAATTGTTGTTCCATTTCTTATCTGCCATTTCATTTCTTGTCATTTTGGTGTGAAGAACGATCTCAGGCTGTAGTGAGCATTGACATCTACTGTCTGGATCCCAAATCCACGATCTATTCCCTAGTTTCCTTTTCCATCAGTTTACAAAGGGATGGGTTATTGCTACTGAACCTTTGACTAATAAATTGCCTAGTTTTCTAAATGTGTGGTTTAATCTCTTGAAGTAGTTAGCTATAAACAAGCATATGTTTACCCTTGTATTTTAGAACATTGTGCTGCTAGCATTACTCTGGCAAATGATAGCCTCAGACTAAGACACTTTTTGAAATAACAAAACGTTCCCGGATTGACATATTAATGTGAGGAAATTAGAGGTGAAAGAGACCCTTTTTATAGCCCAACATTTTAGCGTCGTTGTCGAGGAAAGAGTGTAGCCATTTATTCTTTTTTTTAGAGTAGTGTACGAACCTGATAGGGAAGAATTGGGTTTTAAAAACGGAAGGTAAAAACCTACATGTGGAGCATGTAACAGCCCTGCTCCTCTGCCTTCTTTCCTACAGATTTGCTTCTGTTTTGTTTGAGTAGAATTTAGTAGTTAATTTGTGTGCATGACTAAGGAGAAAAAGTCAAAAAAGAATTCCAAACCTCTACCCAAGCCAAAAAAAGCTAAGGGGCCAGTGACCCTTGGCATACCAACCTTCATAGATGAAATCTTCAAGAAAGCATAATCTCAGCCCTCAGTAGGACTCAGAAAGTTATTTCTAAACAACCTACTAGTTCCCTTCAGGCCACAGGATCACCATCTGTAGACTTTGCTGAGGTGCATAACCAAACTGAAGAGCAAGACTTTCAAGAAATTGAAAATTCTACTCCAAAACTATTGCAGGAAGGGAATTTCAGTAATCTTTGTGAAGGAGGAGGATAGACAGGGGAAACCGAGGAACCGAGAAACCGATATCTCCTCTTCAGACAACTCAGTCATTGAACAGCCCAACCAAAGGAAGTGCTACAAAAATCATCTTTGGAGAAACTCAATCTCCTCAGACATTAGGCACTCTCATTATCCCAGATAGAGGAAGTGCTATTAAAACTATTTTTGGTAAAGCCATTCCCTCTCAGCCTAGGAATACCCTTCTAGATATCCCAAAAGGTTATTGGCATATATTCGACCCAATGGCTCAAAACCAGCCAAACACCCAAACCTCTACATTACGATACCCCATAGTGGATTCTGTAGCAAATGCACCTATGAAAGCAATCCCTCTTCAACATATCCCTACATTCCATAGTCTTACATCAGAAGACTCGGATGCATTTCTATTTGAATTTGATGTGCTATGTAGGGGATATGATTACACCACCGACCCCCAGAAAATGAAACCTGTTTCCCTCTACATTAAAAGGGGCTGCTTTAAGATGGTTTATGGGATTAGGTGGCGGGGTTATAAATAACTGGGATCAAATGGAAGAATCTTTTCTAAAAAGATATTAGGACTATTGCAGGTCTAGAGAACTGAAGGACGAAATATTCCAGATGATAGGTAGACCAAACGAAACATTAGAGGAGTATGTGGAACGTTTTCAGTATAATCTATAAAGATCTCCTTATGGATCACTGCCTTTACCTGATAATGTGTTAAAAACAACATTAATAAGGGGCATGAAGGAACAATGGATTGAAACATTAAACCTTATGGGAAAAGGAGATATTTATCAAGAAAGTTTTGCTGACATTATTGATTTATGTATCAGGAGCTCGAGAGGTAGCACAAGATTAAAACCGGAAGAACATGATCGGTTTGTAAGAGATAATAAAATTTCAACAGAAGGAGTAACACGTGTAGAAATTGGAAATTTATTAGAAAATTTTAAAATTGATATGCTAGGGACACTAACTACACAACTTGATATTATGCAGGCGAAACAGAAGCAAATGGAGGCAGAACAGAATTTGGCAATCTTCTGTCCCCGATGCAGGAAAAAGCATAGCCATAAGGAGTGTCCACTAGATGTAGTCCAAAAATGCACCATCTTCACAAAATATCACCTTACATAGAGCTATCCCTCACTTCCTGGATTGAAAGCAGTATATAAGGAAGCAGAAGAAGAGCCATAATCGGTGTATTTGCTCAACCAGCGCTGTCAGTGGCAGCCGCGACAATCTGGTATGTTTTCAGACCCAACTTCTTCTTTTCAGCCTCCGCAGTATAATGCTCAACAATATAATATATGGAAAAGTCAATTTCAATCCTCATTTCCAATCTGGTCACCACACTCATTTCCTTCCTCAACCCCGTGGTTGAATGAGGCAAGCCAACCCGGTTGGCCAAATCTTCCTTATACCCTACCATATTGGCAAAGTAACACATATCCACCACAGTGGACTCCCCCTACTTCACAAAGCGGAGCCTGGCAGACAAAATGGCAGAGACCGATGCATCAGCTAGTAGGAACCATTCCGCTCCCTCAACCTACACGGCCAGCCTTACAACAAAATCCCCAGTCTAACCTGAGACCGCAACTCCCAGCCCAACCTAACCCCAATCCAAATAACAGACCGGTCCAATCTATCCAAATTATAGAAACACCAGAAATAGGAACCGATCTGAGGGAGTGTAATGATCTTCAGTTAACATCTGGGCGAATTATTGAAACCGAGGGAGATAAGACAGTTCAGGTTGAAAATCAGTTACCTAGAGAACATCTGTCACAAGAAGAGGATGTGAATAAACAACAAACTCATAACCAAGTAACCACATCCTCTCCCCCATTCCCAGAATGATTAGTCATACCTCGACCTATACAATATCCTGATTTTGACATTCTGGGAGAATTACAAAATTTGTACATAAAAATTCCATTCCTCCAAGCCATTCAGGACATCCTGATATACACAAAAACTATCAAAGAATTGTGCGTAAAGAAACCAAGGAGGAATATAACAAATAATACAAGAGTCCAAGTAGTCGGCACTCTATCTGACTTATTATCAGGAAAATAAGCACCCATTAAATACGAAGACCCGGGAAATCCAATAGTAACTGTGCAAATTTATGATCAGACCCTTTCCAATGCCTTAGTTGATCTAGGAGCTGTAATCAATATCTTAACAACCACTACTTGACAAAAGCTAGGCATTACATCTGTAGAACCCACCTATACCTTGCTAGAATTGGTTGACCGATCTGTAGTTAGGCCAGAGGGCACACTACATGATGTCATGGTCTCTATTGGCTCCTGGGAATATCCAACTGATTTTCTAATAATAAATCCGAAAACCTGACTTGATGGACATCCATTGATTTTAGGTAGACCTTGGCTTGCCACTGCCGATGCCTATATTGGCTGTCGGCAAGGAAATATGATCATAACTAGAGGAGCATATACCAAGAACTTAGTTCTATATCCTCCAGTGCAGCCAAGTGTCACAATAGTCAAAACTAATAGGCACCATATATCATATCTTACTGATAACATTAGATCTCCATTAACTATACAAGAGGCACTTGATTTCGAAGACCAAACAGAAGACGATGCCATTAATAATTTCATTAGTCAAACTGAACTCACATCCCACACACAATGTTACATGATAAAAGCAGCATTTGATAGTGAATTAGAAGAAGTTCCTCTTAAAGATACACATGATCATACAATACCTGTTACCTTTGTTGCAAATAGTAAAATTGTGGAAATTCAACAGGAAAACCCTTAAACATTAATGCCAACCTCACATCCGAAAAAGAAATGAATCTCATCCATGTGTTAAGGAAATATAAAGAAGCATTTGCATGGGACTACCCTGATATGAAAGGAATTGACCCCCAATTATGTACACACCACATTTATATAGAAAAAGATGCGAGACTTGTTCGACAACCTCAGAGGAGACTAAATCTTCATCTAAAATATGTGGTAAAAACTGAACTTCAAAAACTTTTTGATGTCAATTTCATTTATCCTATCTCTAATAGTAAATAGGTCTCTCCGCTTATGGTGGTACCAAAAAAGAATGGGAAATGGAGAATCTGTGTGGACTACAGAGAGCTAAATAAAGCAACACAAAAAGACCACTTCCCTCTCCCATTCATCGACCAGGTATTAGACACTTTGGCAGGAAAGAAATTCTTTTCTTTCCTAGATGGCTTTAGTGGATACAATCAGATTCAGATTTCCCCTGAAGACCAAGACAAAACTACCTTTACTTGTCCTTGGGGAACATTTGCGTAACGAGTTCTACCTTTTGGCTTATGCAATGCTCCTGCACATTCCAAAGAGCTATCCTTAGCATTTTTTCAGACTTAATAAATGAAGGACTTGAAGTATACATGGATGAATTTACACCATACAGAGATGATTTCGATCCAGCATTGGATACACTAGAGAAATTCCTACAACGCTGCATTGCTACCAGGCTTTGTTTAAGCCATGAAAAATTTTATATGATAATGACTGAAGGACTTATCCTAGGACACTATATTTCAGTAGATGGCATTCAAGTAGGCCTAGCCAAAATCCAAATACTTTTGCTTATTCCCACTCCTACCACTCAAACGAGGTATGCAATTTTCTTGCATTTTCTAGTTATTATAGGGCGTTTATAGAACATTATTCACATATTGCTGCACCTTTGTATGCACTAACTGGTAACGTGATTTTCTATGGACAGAAAAATGTGAACATGCTTTCAAGAATCTGAAGAAGCTCATGTCCATAGCCCCAGTCCTTTGAGGACCAAATTGGGATTTTCCATTTCAGATATCATCTGATGCCTCAGATACAACCATTGGAGCAGTCCTTGGGCAGGAAGAGGATAAAAAACCATATGCAATTTATTACATCAGCAAAAATTTATCCCCTACTAAATGAAACTACATTGTTACTAAAAAAGAATTTCTAGCTATAATACATGCTGTCAATAAGTTCAGACATTGCATTACTGGATATCCTGTTATCTTATACACAGATCATTCTGCCATAAAATATTTATAAACAAGCCTATAACAAATGGCAGAATAACTAGATGGTTGATTTTATTGCAGGAATTTGATATTGCAATCAAGGATCGACCTGGAAAAGAAAATCTTGTAGTCGATTTTCTCTCAAGAATGCTAAAGCCAATTGATGCAGCAGCAGTTGAAGATCAATTTCCGGATGAGAATCTATTTGATATGGTTCAAACACCCTCATATGCTAATGTTTCCAATTACCTAGCAGTAGGTAAACTACCAAAACATCTAACCCCTAATGAGCAGAAACAAATTGTTCAGCGGAGTGCTCGATTTTCTTGGATTTGGGGCTATTTATTCCACACAGGGGCAGACATGCATATCAAGAGATGCATTCAAGAAGATGAAATCTTTGACATTTTAAAAGCCTGCCATGACGGACCATGTGGTGGAAATTTCGCCGATCGCAGAACTTGACATAAATTGCTATAAACAGGGTATTATTGGCCCACGATTTTCAAAGATGCAAAGAAATTCTTCCAAGCCTGTGATAGTTGCCAGAGATCAGGACACCCTGGTCAGTCTGATGAGATGCCTCTGAAACCACAACTATTCATCAAACCATTTGAGCGATGGGCTCTTGATTTCGTTGGACCAATCAACACATCATCAAACCAAAAAACATATATTTTGGTGGCAATAGAATATGTCACCAAGTGGGTTGAAGCAGAGGCATTGCCACGAGCTACAGAGGATTCTGTCATACAATTCCTGTTCCATCTATTTGTACGTTATGTCCTTCCAAGAGAGATAATTACAGACGGTGGACCACAGTTTGCTGGGAACAAAATAGCTGCAACACTCAACAACTATCATGTCCAGCATAAAATCACTACTTCATACCACCCACAGGCAAATGGGCAGGTAGAAAGCAGCAATAAAATAATAGAAGCAATCCTAACGAAAACCATTGCGTCACATAGACGTGATTAGGTTGCCAAATTACTCGAAGCACTGTGGGCTTATAGAACAACAGGGAGAAGTACCACCGGTTATTCACCTTATCAATTAGTGTTTAGAAAGAAACCCATTTCCCCATAGAATTCGAAATCCAAACATTGCGAATAGTACAGGAAGTTGGCTTAGATCTAACTGAGGCATAGATTAATTGATTACAGTAGATCAATGAGCTGGAAAAAATTAGACTCTCTGCACTTCAAAACACTGCCCTAATCCAGCAGCAGCAAGCTAAATGGCATGATGCTCTCATTAAAAATAAAGTCTTCCGCGAAGGAGGCTGGGCACTTTTTTACAACTCCAGGTTTCAGGACTTTCCTAGGAAACTCCAGACTCGTTGGTTGGGACCATACGAAATCCAGAAAGTACATGAAAATGGTACCCTTACTCTAATCACTATTGACGGTTCTGGATATGCCTTCACGGCAAATGGCATCGAGTTCGTCTCTATAGCAAACCACTCACTTGGGAGTCCTTATACTAGTAGCTACGTCGAGACTCTGATATGGAAATTTTGGGGGAGGGAGAGAAGTCTTCATCATCTGTAATTCATTAAGAAATTGATTTTTTTTTACAGTTCGTACATAATTTCTTTTCTTTTGTTGAATCATTTTTGTATATATTGTTGAATCAACGTTTTGCCGTTACTATTTTTTGTTGTTCCTTTTCTCAAAAGGATAGCATTTTCTTCTCGTTGTTCCTTTTTCAAAAGAACAACACCCTTTGGATCAGCCGTCATTTTGCTGTAAATTTTGTTCCTTTTATTTATTTCTGTGCTCTACTGTTCCTTTTCCAAAGGAACAAAATTTTCGATTTCGGTTGTTCCTTTTCCAGAGGAATGGCATTTGCTTGCTTTGTTGCTCCTTTTCTAAAGGAACAGTATTTTCGATTTATGTTGTTCCTTTTCCAAAGGATCGACATTTGTTTGCCTTGCTGTTCCTTTTCCAAAAGAACAACATTTCGATTTCTGTTGTTCCTTTTCCAAAGGAACGACATTTCTGTGTTTTGTTGTTCCTTTTCAAAAGGAACAACATTTTGTTGACAATAATACTGAGAGGGGGGGGGGTGAATTAGTATTATCTAATTCTTTTACCAAATCTTTCTTATTTATACTTTAACTTATTTTTGCATACCAATACCATAAATAATGAGCATGAACAAGAAAATCAGACAGTCACATCAAAGAACACCAGATATAAGGTGGAAACCCAATGTGGGTGAAAACCACCTGCTGCGATATGTCTCTATCTTCTTTCAAATTAGAAACTCCTTTTACATGGTCTTGTACTGGTGCAGTCCTTTACCAGTACGCAGGCTGCAACCTGCAGAGAGCTACAACTCTCTCTCATTTTC
>APFE031195533.1:34560-54493 GCA_000404065.3 Pinus taeda | reverse complement strand
TAATAATATAATAAATTTATTATTCATTTAACTAAAAAATTACAGAAGTTATTATTAAATATTTATAATAAAGGTAAGTTTGGAAGGTTATTTTAGTTAGTCAAGCTTCATATTTAAGCTGACAAAAGGGATCCATAGAAGATACAAATATTGCATAGATGTGAGACCATAAAACATATAATAAATCTTCAGTCATATTTTTTGGGAAATTTTTTAATTTAGAGGGAAAGGAGATGAAAACAATATATAGTAAATCTGTGGTGTTATGACTTTTTTGAAATTTTTTTTTTTTAATTCAGAAATAATTTATAAGAAAGGAATGAAAGGAAATTGGAAGATACAAGTGGTTAAAAAGTAGTTGAATTTTAATATAAGTATTGGATTTTAATCTTTAAAACCTTGTTGTTTTATTTTTTTATAAGAGTTTTAATTCTTTTTAAACTTATTATAATATTAAATTTAATAATATATTTACAATATTTGGGACCTATTAATAGTTAAACTATTTTCTTAAAAAATCTAATATATGATTTTGATAATAATGTAAAATGTTTATATAGTATATATATATAATATAAATTTATTATATATATCTATATATATTAATTGATTAAATATTATTAATTTTTTTTCTCTCTTCAAATCAAACTTCTATTAACTAAAGGCAAAATATTTTTACATATGAGCGAGGCATTACAGCACTCGTCAAACCAGAACTGCCTCATTACAGACATAAGCTGGGGAAACAGTTACAGAGTGCAAGAGACGAGAAAGCATACATAGAGAGAAACATGCGTTGTTGAGAAGGAAAAACTGAGCCAGCACAGAGACACAAAAAACATTGCAACCCAGCTAAAACATAGTCATCAAATTCCCATGTGGGAGCCACAAAATAGTAGAACAATTGCATAGAAACCTGACCATAAGTCTGAGACCGGAGCCAAAACAAAAAGAGACCATCCGAGGAGGCGTTACTTCTCTTTTGCTGGGTCATTGTCCTTCTTCTCAGCCCGAGCAGTGTCGCCATCCTTAAGACCTTCATTAATGCTTAAATCGCTGTGAGGGATAGTTATGGCATGTTCGGCTTCACCATGAATTTTGTCCTCAGCTGCACGTCATGTGTCGTCCAGAGGAGGAAGACTTTTGAGAAAAGCCTCCTGTTCATCTTTCTCTTTTTCCCAATTTTCCTTGCTCTCACTGTCTGAGGAATTCTCACTGCAAGGAGAGGGATCGGGGGCGATGTAGGTCAAGGGGGAGACAAGGTTTTCCTCTTCCGAGAGAATAAGGGTGATGTGGGCAGTTACGAGGGGCCTGTGCATGTTACTTTGAAACTTGAAGTGCATTATTTGAAAAACACTATTTGGCCTAGGTTTCCGACCAGAGCTAACAGAAGGCCGAGCTTCATAGGCGGGGGAGGGATTGAACGGATCCGTCATTGTTTCCATGGCAATACCAACTGGAGGATGTAGATGGTTGTCACAACATCCCGAGAACGATGCCCTTTTCCAAAACGAACCATGATAACAGAATGAAGGTAGGCCTCTAAAGGGTTATGGACACGATGACCACCACGACGAAGTCGGGTGAAGCATGAGGGATGCCCCACCAAGCTATCGACCAACACCGCAGAGACATCGACCAGCACCAAAGTGTGACTGAGCGTGTAGACAACCACGAAGATAACACACATATACAGAGTGCAGAAATTCAGAACACGGGAGAAATTATCCTTGAGAGAGATGTCTTTGAGCCTACAGCAATGCCCCGAATTTACACTATCACCCACAGCTCCCATCAACCTGGTTCTAATGCAGCGCAGCAGAACACAAAGATGGGTGAGAGAGCCATGGATCAGCATGGTTATAACACGGAGAATGTTGCATCGATCAACGCACGACTTAAATGTAAATCCCCTTCCCAATCTCGCATTGATATCCGTTCTCCACTCGCATGAGTTTACATCACGGGAGGCATTGATATCCATTCTCCTCTCGCATGAGTTTACATCCTGGGAGGCCACGCTGCTCTGCAGCTCGAAGTATTCGATATTAATTACCTGCATGGAGGTCTGAGCTAACACATATGCCACCTAGATCTGTGAGATAAATTATTATTATTATTATATTATTATTAATTATTATTGAAATAAAAAAATTAAAAAAATTGTTGGTGTTTTTTAATTAGTTTAATATATATATATATAAGTTTTAGGTTTAATATATTGTTTTTCTCTTTTTATTTTCTAATCTAAATTTGAAAAATAATTAAAGAATAGTCCACATGATAGTTTAATGGGTGATCTAATATTAAGAAGTATTATATATATTGTGAGATTTGAGTTTCAAATGCCTTAAACTAAAAGAAAATACATTTTTGATTTGTATTTTTTTCTATGTGCAATAATAAAAATTATTAAAATGATAGCTTAAGACAATTTATAGTCTATCATTAAAAATAAATAGATTCATAGAATTTTACTTTTAAATTTAAAAATTGATTTTTCATGTTTAAGTTCTAAGACTATAATTTTAAAACTTATATTTGATTTATTGATTTCTTTTGAAGCTTTGATTACAATTAACTAATTATTAAACTAATGATTTTAAATTAATTACAATTTTTAATTATGAGAAAAAAATATAGTTTTAGAGAACTGTTCTCCTTTAGAGAATAGAAATAAGTTCTAGATAATTTAAAACTTATTTTTTTTTTATAAATTGTTGTCTAATAGAAAGGAATCTAAAATAAATTTGAAATCTATTAATGAGAAGAGATAGTCTTCAATTTTGTCTTTTAATACCAATAAACTTTGTTTAACACAAATTATATAAACATATTTAAGTATGAGAGGTTAAACATATTGAGGGGTTATGGATGAATGGTAGAGGAATATGAGGTTAATTATTGTGAAATGTAGAAGATGTGTATAATGTGAAACAATATCATGTTATAATTGTAAACTTTGGATATTAGAATGATGTTAATGTGGGCTTTTCATTACATAATATTTTGGTTTTTATAGTAGATTATTTTTAATTATTTATATTTAATGATAATAAATTTCAATTATTTATAAAGTTTTTATTAAATTAGTAATATAATATTTTAAATAGATCCAATCAAAATTTGTTTAGTTGTATTTTTTTTAAGAAATTATATTATTTAAATATTTCTTTAATTATATAATTTATATAATAATCAAAATTAATATTGATTTAAAATAATTAAATATTAAAATCAATTTAAATATATAAATAATGGATATATAATCTCTATTATATATAAATATATTTTCCTAGTGTTTCTTTTTATTAGTCATTCTCTTTTATATATATAAAATGTCAAGCTCATTATTAATTCTATGATATGTTTTTCTAGTTATTTTTATTTAAAAAAACAACACTAATGTTTAAGCATTGACTACCACATACAATATGCACACAATCATTATGAGTTCTCTCACATGTTTCTCTGGTTATTCTTATCATGAAAACAAGTCTAATATTTAAGCATTGACTGCCACATACAATATGCACACACAATCTTCTGCTGTATATATACATAAACAACAAAAGAAATACTCATGAGCTTGACATCCCAGAGATTGCCCTTACCTCTAGGTGCCACATCAAGAGATTGCTCCAGTGATATGGACGTTAAATATGTCTTTGGCCTTTATTCCTTCCAAGGTTTGGGCATAGGCTTATGTTTTGTCCACACTTTAGCATATTTCTCTACAGGCTTTGTATTCCCCAACCTTAGGGAAAGCTGGAACTCCAAAAATATAGTCTTCAAAGCTGGAGGAACTTTCCCAATCCCCAATTGAACCTCTTACAATTCCCATAGAGTTCCAAAGCTCCAGCCAGAACTGAAAAATATTTTGTATAGTTATTTCTAAATTTTTTATTTAAATAAATATGAGCAAAATTTCAACTTTGATGATTTATTAGGCTATTTAATGAGCTCAGAGTTTAATTATTATCAAAATGATATACAAATCATTTACAATAAAATTAACTTACTCTCGGTGGAAACCTATTTTAATCCTCGGACTATAGATACCAATCCAGACAGTAATAGGTTCTGTTTAGAAATATCAGTGTCACTCACAATATGATAGTGGATCTCATATTGTAGTTGCGTGCGTCATAGAGTCCTGACAAGTATTGAATGAATGAGAATCCGGATAAATCAGATTGGATAAAACGGTCGGGGCGTATAAAATCAAATGGCGGAATGAAGAGTTGGTGAGATAATAACTATTTACAGGGACGGGTCCCTTTGACAGAAAGGATTATGGAAGCTATGGGGTTGAAATTAATGAGAGTGGGGACCTTGGATATGACTTGCGCTTGATATCCCGGTTTCAAAGTTTTGATGAAGTAGATGGAAGAAAAGAGTGAAGGCATCCTAAAAACGACAAAGCAAGGAAGTCAGAGGTGACCCCAAAGGAATATTGAGAGTTCACTGATTGAAATGCTTGAGGTGGTGACACTACACGTCGTTTTATTATCGTCTTCTGGCAAATTTTAATGGACGCGTTATGCAAGTTGTGGAGTTCCTTTATCTGTGTATTCTAAGTCAAACCCGTCCTTGTCACAAGGATATGCAAAATCCCCACTGTTTTTGGTACCATTGGTCAAGGGCAATTGACTATCCTCCCGGCCTATGAAAATATTTCTTCACTATGCACTCAGGACTTCCATCCCTTTTCAAACTATTAATGGGCATGCTTATCTGAATTGCAAAGTTTTACTGACATGAGTAAGGTTAATGCCAATCAGAGTTCAAAATATTTAAGAAATCTGCTATTTAAATAAGATAAAAAAACATATATCATTATTTGGCATAGAGACAACAATGTGGAAGTGGGTTCCAAAGCCTACTTACTGGCTGGTGGGCTGGTGACTGGCTTGATGGTGACATAATTCTGACAAAATTGAATGCAAAGTGTTTGGAAAATTATATATACACATATTTGTTTAGAGTTTTTTTTTCTTTTTTTTTTTTTTTAAGTAATACTATTCTATTGATTTGAAACCTATATGCCACTACCCCAACCAGGGGAAACCATTCCATGAGAACACAAGAAAAGACCCACGACTTTTAACATCAAAAAATCTGCATAGGGGACCTAGATAAATCTGCATAGGGGACCTAGATTGAAAGCTAGCATATGAAACCAAAAGGTTCTTCAACAATTCAATAGCCATACTTGTACCACGCATCCTCATGTGCTTACCTACGGCACAACATACCACGAACTGGTTGAGTGCCACTAGAGCTACCATGGGCATCGCCAATTGCCTAGCTGTGGGTCAATTTTTTAAGTGAAGGTTATGCTAACACTGCGGTGATGACACGCCGGGTAGAGAACTATGAAAGCAAAATTGAGTCGAATGAGGAGAGGGATGAGGGGGAAGGAGAAAATTGGCAGTATGGACTGTTGCGTTCATTTTGCGGTCACCCTCGAGCTAAGACCTCCATGTGCCACTCGCTTTGTCTCGATATCTATCGGAGAAGGTGCCATGGGAATGAGTATTAGAGGGAGAAGGGGAGGGAGAAACAAATTCAGGGTTGGGTGTAGTGGGAGGACGAATGCTTCCGCCATGACTGCCCCCTCTTTTCCTGCACATGTGGTGTTGAATGCACGCCATGACTAAATTAATCTCAGAGCTGAAACTTGGGGAAGTAGAGGAATTACTCGGACTAGTATGGTTGTTCAGAGGGAAAATAAAGGGGTTCTTAGCTTGATTCAACTTACAGTGAGTCGTTTGGGAGAATTGATACCCATTTCCTACATCCACTCAGCTGAGCAACCAACATCGTGTGCGAGTGCGAGAGCTTGGCTCTGCAAACCTAAGAATGGCAAGAACAATTTATGAGGGGAAGGAAGAATGAATTATGCTCTGTGGAGGCCATATCCTTATGCTCATTATAGATTTCTCGACTTGAGGACCATATTAATGGTGTGTGCAAGTAGTCATGAAATTGCCATAAATCACCCTCGGAGGGGATGCGGGTGGCCATGTGGCCAAGCCTCACACCATCCTTCAATCTAATCACCATTATTGGCATTATGATAACCAACATCCTCATTGTTTAGAGTTAAAATTAGTTTGAGTTCATTAGTTTTATTATTTTGTGAAAAAATGATTTTTTCAATTATAAAATGTGATTATTAAGATCTCATAATATTTGGTGAAGTTTAGATCAATTTATGTTGTATTTAGCTTTAATGTTGGATGGAAAAATGGTTAACCCAATGATAAAATGCTATTATAATATTGATAGAATCTAGATCTTTCAATGCCCATAATTAACTTCCACAATCAACATTTTCCCTAAAATTTAAACTATAATGAAAAAATAGGAAACTATTAAAATGTTAAAATTAAGCTTTGTATATATAATTAATGTAAGATGGGAAATTGTTGGAATATTACTGTTATTGGATGTTGTTGGTAGTGTAGGTTGATAAAGAAAATATGTAATAATTTAATCATAGCTAAAGTTTAAATGGAAAGTGAGAATGGATTCCTAATTAAGGATTTTGATAGAATATGTTGGATTTGATAGACCCAAAAAAAGATGCTCTTCTTTCCTCTCCTTCTCACAACCTTGGTCCAACCTATAGGAGGGGGATCCACCAAAGTAATTTGAAGGTTATTGGTGTGAAGGGAATTTCTTGTAGGTGTCACAAGACTTCCATACATGCTAACACTTTAGAATACCAAAAGAGACATCTTGACTTACTAACTTCCTATTTGTTGGGGTTATTGTGATCCCTAGTGAATTCCCATAAGTTTGATGGGAAGTGACACTTTGATATGATTCTCCCATAACCATATCATGGTTTGCACCATCCTCGTCTTGATGAGAAATAGGAATCTAGCACTCCATAGGGGGTGGGTCACAAGGTTTTCAACTTTTAGATACATTATGGGATTTTTTTTAATTTTTGGGAATTAAATCATGGACTATTTGTAGGAATGAAGAAATATATACTCATAGGACTCTAAGATTTAAAAGCCTTTAAAATTGAATAATAAGGAAAACACTTAGCCTAATTGTACATCAATCTAATTGAGTCTAGAGGCACTCTCTAGCTCACTATGGAAGATATGTTGTAATGATTTTGACTCCCTCAAATTACATTAAAAAAATTATAATAAAATTGGGGTAAAATATTGAGTTTACTATTACTTTTTTTTTGGCTAAACCCATGGTTTTACCATTATAACATCTTAACTCTCATCTACCAAGGGAAAATCAAATATGGCTTCACATGAAAACCTCTTTTCGCTTGAAAAGTTATTTGATCCATGTGGGCCCTCTCGCTAGTTTATAGCAATATAAGCTCCTAGCTTTAGGTGGAAGAGCGCATGAGGATGTTGAGTAAGCTTAAGCATTCCCATAACCTAAAAGTTGGGAGGAAATAAAGAAAAAAATAACAAAAGGGCCATAAAGAAAGAGAGTACATAAAGAAGGAGAAAAACAAGGAGTGTAAGGAACAAAGTGTTAATGAAGAATTTCATGTTCTCTACAAAAATATTGAAATGTCTTATTGGCATATTGTCTATTATTAGTGTGTAGCTTCTTCATGAAACATGATGGTTGTTTCTTAACAAAAGATTTAAAAGTTTCAAATAATTCACTCCCATACTTGAGAAAGTACACCCAAGAGTCCAATGAGAAATAATTAATAAAGCTTAGTGCATACTCGGCCCTTGAAAAAGAAAGGTTTCAAAAAGTCATTAAATCACTATGCACCAACTCAAGAGGTGTTGTTTCCCTTAAATGTTGCCCTTTATGAAAGGGTTATTGGTATTTTTCTCCCAAGAGCCCAACTTGCACATACCTCACTAGTACACGAAAATTGTAGAAGACTTGAAACCAAAATTTGACTCATATGCCACAAATATCTATAATTGAGATGGCCAAATATTTCATGTGAAAGCCTACTCAAGGAATCAACCTGAGTTATAAAAGAAAAAGTTGAGGAAGGATAATGGTTGAGAAACTTATATAATATGGAGGCATGTTCACCTTGTCAAATAACAACTAAAATTAGCAGATCATGTGGTTCTCTAATAATACATGATTTGGAGAAAACTCCATTGTTTTCCCATGACCAAAATGACATATATGATAGATAGATAATAATTTTGTAGAGATCTCAGAGAATATGAGCACAGTGTTAATGTAACCATTGATTGAATACATAGCAGCCAATCCCAAAACCTTCACTGAGTAGAATTTGTGAAATGTTGTTATGGGATGTAGAAGGAAGCAAATATTGGTAAGGAGTCATAGGATGTGATGCATGTGAATGAAGTATCCATTGATTTGTAGATCTACAAAAGGCTTGGCCCCACAGAGCATATTCTTTATCTATTGAGATTTTTTTCTTCTTCACAAAATCATCTAAGACTTAACTTTGTAACATTTTGCTTCAATATCTTTGTAACATCTCTCCCAAATCACACAGAGAAATATGTTACTATTCTAATAATTTCCATTATAATTTTTGTATATATAAAATAAATAGTCATAACATTTTGAGTCTTATCTTTCATAATTTACATGCTACCTCATATGATAAATATGATCAATTTACCTACCCAATAACACTATTTACTATTTAAAAGTAATAATCTGATGTTTCTATTTTAAACGTTTGAAAAAACACCATGAAATGCTTCCACATGCTTTATATCTTTCTTGGTATGTATCCCTATTAAAGTTATAGACACAATGACGCATCAGGGTGTATCATGGTCTCAGCGTGCATATTCCTTAATGTTTAAGACCGCATAACATTCTTTATATGTGGCTCTATGGTTTGCATTCCACTGTAACTACCACACTGCTACATACGTATGTATGACATGGTGATTGTTCACGGCTTAGGGCCTCATGATGCTTACATGGAACCCTACATAGATGGTCGGTTCGACGGTGGGGATCACTCCATGGTTGATAAATGGTGACGGTTTATTGGATTGTCATTAATATAACTACACTACCTCGCTCTGCCATCACGACCTCATTGTTGTCTTTTTGGGTTGTGATTTGAGCTTTGTAACCTCCTATCGAATCCAATTGTAACCAAAGGGGTCTCCCAATCTTGAGACGGTTACCAATAGATTTTTGGTAGTTTTTACTTGGATTCACCATCCATAACTTAACATGCTAGCAGGAAGGGTTATTGCATGCACTTGGTTCAACTTCTCTACTAATTTTTGAGAGTTTTTATTCCTCTTCATATATATATATATATATATAAAAGTTTGTTTACAACATTGGCAGGAACTCACGCACTGACTATTAATTTTATGTAAACCCTAGTTTCACGACATTCGCAGGAACTCACGCAGCAACTATTAATTTTAAGTCGTGGCATGTAACTTTTCGAAGGATGTGAACCAGTTTTGACGTCTACGGGGTTTTTCTCCGCATACTTCTCATGGTAAGGTTTACTTCGAAACCATAACCCTAACATTTTCCAGGGTTCTTCTTTTTCTGCTTATGACATATTGTCTTGGGGCTCGACATTCATCCTCCATGATAAGTAAATATGGAGTCGCTGCTCTTTTAACCACGGGTAAAACTATTTTAACCACCTTGGTGGTTTAATATCCTTCCCTTATGTTGAATTGCTAAGAAATTTAAGAGCTGATAATGACCTGACTCGCTCTCTTGTAGGTCAGTACCAGTGGCGTTTTCGTTCTTGGTTGAGCATTTGCTAGAATGATGTCAATGATTTTATTTATTTCTTTCCACCTCGAATGTTATAGGTTCTTATTTAACTTTGTTCTTGATAAGAATCTCTTGTTGTGGGCGGAATTATAGCTTGTTTGTGGTTAGTATGGATTTTTGTGTTAGGGTTTTGAAGAAAAAGGCCCTATGTTAGCTGTATATATCTTTTTGTGTGTAACTTTTTATCTAGAATTTATTTATAGTATTAACGGAAAACGCCTTGGTTTTGTAAACAATATATTCAATAATATTTGGGTTGTGTTATTTCATTATTTTATTTCATTATTTGAGGGTTTCTCCTTCTCTTAAGGATTTATTTTAATTCTTCCATGCTTGGCTGAGGCCCATGAGGCCCATATGTTAGTGAATATAAATTTGTATCTTATATCTTTAGGACAATAAATGCATCTTGAATGATAGTAAAACCTAGTAGCTGTAATAATCATTCAAACCTAGTAGCTGTAATAATGTTGGTTATCTTGTTTACAAGAAAGTAAGGCTCAAGGCTGTAGGATCAGAATTTTTAGAATTATTTTCTTTGTGTGAAATAATAAAATAATTGTGTATTTTCTTTATCTTTTTTAATAAATAATTGTAGTTTTTAAAATTTTTAATATGACTTTCTACCTTTACTGGGTTGTATTTTTTTTTTTTAAGCATATGTATTTATACTATTTTCTTGAAAATAATTTTTAGAGATATTTTAAATTATTTATTTCTTGTTTCATTATTACTAGACATGAAGATACTATATTTTAATTTAATTTATAATATACAAACTAGGTTATGTAAGTCTTATATTTTCTTTGTCTAACATTTTCTTTTCTTTGGAATATAAACAAGGTTATTTTTCTTAATAGGCCTACTAGTGCTAACTAGACATAATCTCTACCTTACCTCCCATACTCATAATATATAATTAGAGATATGTTATTCCACTACCTTTGGGTAAACAAATGCTAGTATGAGAAAGATTTGTATATATTCATATTTAATATGTGTATAACATTGTCCTTCTAGCTTGGCACTATCTTAGTATAGGAAAATCAACTTGTCATTTTATTTTACCTTGTCTTTCATTTTTTTCATGTTGTTCCCACTTAGACGGTTTCGAGGGGAACATCTCCTTCAAATTCTTGTTACTTTTTTTCTATAGAAGGGGTTTTTGTGGCACTCCACCAAACACACATAGACACACACATATATATTCTCATTTAACATCCAACAATAAAAAAATTCATCTATCCTTCTCCTATTTCAAAACCATTTAAAATCACATTAGCAATATATTTTATCTTTTCTTGAACTAGGTTAACCATCGAATTCCTGTTAATCACAAAATGAATCAACATTCATGTACTTATCTAGATTCTTCCAAAAAATAGGTTAAAGGCTTCCATGTTCTACCCAACCATGAACTAGCTTTCTCACTTAGTTCCCCTTGAGCTACACTCCTCCCTACAAGGGGAAAAAAACAAAAGAATCATTTTTAATTTCACTTCCTTAACCCTTTAGTGCTTTCCTATTAATATTTTTAGGGTTGAGAACCATTTTTTCTCTCCCTTTGGTTATGTTCTAAAAGAAACTACATTGACCTCCCACAATTGTCATTATACATGTTCCACTTCATGACATCTATCCTAATTCATTTCTTTCTAGTGGTATGTCTCTCACGAAAATTCTACTGAATGGCAAAAAAGAAGATATTTTCCTTTTTGTTCCTATGTTTTGTGGGGCATAACTAATTACAAGTGCAGTTAGGAATATGATCTCACATGCTTAGCTAGCCTGTAATATATTCTTGAGAATAATAATACACAACAAAAATATTTTTTCCTTTTATTTAATAAAAATAAATACTTACATCATCATACCATGCCACTAGTCCCACTTCACCTTTCAATCACACATTAACATGAAAGTCATAAAATAAATTTAGCATGATATTACATCTTCCCTCTCCTTAAAAGGGAACACCATCCTTAGTGTTTTCAATATTCCATTTTCCTTGGAATAACACACCAAATGATTCCTTCATCTTATCTTCCTCCTCCCAAGTGGCCTCGAGAGGCCTAAAGTGCTTCCGTTGCACTTTAAAGTATATGATGCCTTGATTCTAGAGTGTAATCTCCCTCTCGTCCAAAATTTGTAAAGGATCAACCTATAACACTCCTTCTAGTTCAATGTGTACAACATTTCAATCAATTATATGAGAAGGATCATGCATATGTTTTTTCAAAGGAGACACATGAAATACATTATGAACTCTAATATGGCTAATAGTGATAACTTGTAGGGCATTGGCACTACCCTAGCTAGTATTTCAAAGAACCCATAAAACTCACGCGCTAGTTTGAAACAACTCCCTAATTTTAAGGAACTCATTATAGGTCATACTTCAATATAAACATGTTCAGTGACTTGAAATTCCTTATGTGTCCTCTTTAAATCTGTGTATCTTGTATTCCTGTCCTACGCAATGTTTAGATTTTGTCTCATCTTCTTCACTATATGTTCCAATCACTATAGTGGATCTAGCCCTAACATAAGCCTATCGTGAGGCTAGCTCCAGCTTAAAGGAGCATGACACTTCCTTCCATGCAAAAACTGGAAAGGAATAATCTTGAGTGATGCCCGATAACTATTTTTACAGGCAAACTATACTAAATTCACATAATCTTCCCACTTCATGGGTTGATTCATTATGTACATGTGTAGCATGTCCTTAAGGACCTCGCTAACCCTTTGTGTTTTCCTATCTTTTTGTAGGTGGTACGCAATGTTAAAAATCAATTTTGTACCCATCCCACTAAACAATGCCTTCAAAAAATTTATGGTGAACTTTGCGTCTCTATCTCATATGACTATCTTTGACACACCATGAATTATGAAAATTTATTTCATGAAGACTTCTCTTGCCTATGCACATCTATAGGTAGACTGAAGAGATGTAAATTTGGTAGCTTTAGAGAATTTATCTACCACTACCATAATAGAATCATGTCATTTTCTTGACTTGGGTAATCGAGTAATAAAGTCCGAGGAAATCATTTCCCATTTCCACTATGGTATGTTGATGTTTTGGAATGTAAGTGTCTCTCAATCACTACACTCACATCAACATCTCAAACTCCTCGACATTTGTTGATGAGTAATGGGAACATTATCCCGGATGCGGGTGTTAGCACCACGTACCCATGATAAGACAGCCCAGGACGGCAGCTGGCCAGCGAACCAGCAGGTCAAGGCGGCTAAGAGCAAATGAGGAGCGGGCATTCAAGGCCTTGAGTAATGGTGGACAGAGACGGAGAGTTATGGCGCTGCGCAGGGGTGTTAATGCGTAGAGAGAATATTGGTCTGGGTTGGAGAACCACGCGCGCATCATAAAAGAAATGAACCTGGATGTCGTCGGCACTAAGGAGCACTTCAGATGGCTCATTAGAGGGAGTACCAGGGAAGAGAGCAGAGCTCGGAAGCCTCCCCAGGTCAGGTCTCTGCATCCTGGTTTTGGTTATGGTCTGGTGAGAGGATCCCGTAAGTCAGCCTCTGCTCCTTTTAGATTTCCTTTGTGGCTCTTTACAGTTATATCCACTTCCTTTCAGTTCTTTTTATGGTTAGGAATCTGGCTTAGAAGTTTGGTGCTACCTGTCTCCAATTGGCCTCCTCGCACCTATAATCTGTGTTTGCTCAGCCAACACTCCGAATTGATAATGCCGTGCCTTCGAGGCACCCCTAGATGTGGCAGTAATACTAGCTCCAAGGGTGGTTCTTGTAGCAGAGGCGGCTCTGTCCCGCACAATGTCAATCCGTTAACCTCTGTTCTGCCCCACTTACCGCCCTTTGACAATTCTGGCCCGTCCATAGCCCCTCTTTCGCCCACCTCTCCACCCTCGAACAATTCAGGCATTTCCCTGAATAGCTCCTTCCACTCAGCACGTTTTCAGTTCAGGATTCGGCTTAACAAGCTGCTCATTTCAGCTTTAGTGACTGTGATCTTTGAGGAAGAAGAAGAGAAGATCAACTCTGACAATCCATCCACGGATCCATCGAGCGCCCAGGTGCCTAGAAACAGTCCAGGTAGCCCATCGGGGGCGGTTATCAATTACCCAGAAAGGAAGAACAGAGAGAGCCAGACCCTGTCTGCTCAGGAGCCCATTACTGATAGCGAGCCAACGCGTTTTACAGGAAACATCCTCCATCTAGTTCTCCCGCCAGGAAGAAGCACAACGGATGTTGAGGACATTGTAATGGTTGAATGGGTCAATCTAACCCCCGACAAGGAATTCGGCTTGCCTCCGCAGGATTAAGTTCGCCAGGCCTTCTGGCGCGCTTCAGGAAGATAAGCATTTTTGGTCATGTCTGCGTCCAGGTGTTTGCTTAGTTATGTCTGTGTCCAGGTGTTTGTTTGTTTAGTCTTGTCTGTGTCCAGGTGTTTGTATGAGACGTTCACGATGAATATGTCAAGGTGTTTATGTGAGAAGTTCACAAGGAATATGCCAGCAGTATTTTTGTAACTTTTTGTAATAGTTTTAGGACAGATCAATTATTTTTGTAAATGCCAGACAACAGTATGCTGGCAAGAGTTTTTGACAAAGGGTAGGTTGCTACCCCCTTAGAGGTTAAACCCTCTATGTAAATAATTTTCCTTTTTATTTAATAGAATAGTCTTTATCGAGAAAAAAAAAATGGGAACATTATCCCTTACTTTTAAGCCCCATGAGTTAGAGTTGAATCCAAACCAATAATAATGCAACTTAGCCTACTTAGTAGTCAAGGAAAATAAGAATAAAAAAATAACACACTAATCCTAAACGAAAAACTATGTACAAAAGGCAATGAATGGGCGAGTTATCTAAGGTTTGGGCCTTAAATCGTTCGAGGGCCTAAGATGCATCAAACTTGACTTAGGTTTACCCTCACTTTACACCTAGAGTGTGCATGTAATATGCATAAGTACATTTGTCCCAAGAATTTAACTCACAAGCGAGGCAAATCTTCAACCATCAATGGTTAATGCCCCCTTTAATAGTCTCACTTATCGGGACTTTAATCAACCCTCAAGCCTTCATTTATGACTTTATTAAAGAATTTCATTTAAATCCTTCCTATAAGGACTTTAAAACTCCTCATAATCTTCATTAACCCTTTAACCACATATATATAACCTTTCTCTTCTTTATTCTTGGTTACATATGATTTATTCATAAAACCTTTTTATCGCACCTTATTTCTATTATAATGATTTATAATAGAAATAAACTAATAAGCATACATGACACACCTTTTCCACACTTTTAAAGCCCTTGCATAGTTTCTGAGGTTTCCTTTTATCGCTAATCACAATCACCATAGTCCGCGGGTCACATTAACATGTGGTTCCCCATCTCCTCCGATATTGGATTAACCTTCGGAACTAAAAATATAATAACTGTGCATGTATAACCCTATTGGTTCCAATCAATCAAACTTTCACGACACTTGCTCACCGTTGATCTAGACTTAATGGGTGTGACAGTTCACAACAATTTCGAGCCGTTAACGTGCGCACTCCAAATCAACTCGAAAAATGGTTTTCTCTGTGTCCTCCACTGCTACGTGTCACTCGGTTAGCGAAATTGGGTGACTACCATTCAATACCACTTACCATCCTTCCTTCGCCCCATAATCCACTTTCACTTATAAATGCACCTTTCATATTGGTTAACGTTTGGGCGTGCTTCAACCATGGATGGCTACGATGGCTCCTCCAGATTCCTCTTCCGCTAGTGCTATCAGTTAATCTCCACCATTCATTCTTTCACTCAGCCATACTCAATTTAATTTTGGTTGCTTATTATATGACAACCTCGTCCATTGATCTTTGAGATCCAATGGCTCCTATGTACCGACGAATCGCCTCTTCTTTGTCCTTTTTCTTGACTTTGCTTCATTTCTTCAGCATTTACTCTGTGGTTTTGGGTTTTCTTCAGGGTTTCATTCTTCCGCTACACACTCTCTCTTGAGCTTGACTTCTACGAATTCACACTTCACTACCGCTTCAGAGCTCCACTCTGATCCCTCAACTCGATTCAAAGACCCACTATGATTCCTTTGAATCATTCTTCTCCTTCACATAGTCTATAGAACTCTGCTTGCAAGCTCTGTTACAGAACCTACGAATTCACATATAATTCATTCAATATTTATTTCACACATCTACACAATTATGGAATGAACCTCTGTATATCTATAAATATAAACAATTGATTACATATCGACACTCTCTGTCTCTCAGGCCCAATCTCCAATATGAGTGGCCTCTTTCCTACACTTTGCCCATAGGCTTACATTTATACTAGAAAGGTTCTGTTGAACTAATTTTTGTTTAGATCCTTAATCTACTAAACTGACTACTAAATGTCCTCTAAGTCCACTTCTAATTCCAGTTAATCCATAAGAACTCCCACTAGTTCCTCGAATCATGAAACTTCCTTAAGAGTTATAATTGACTTCTAACTCTCTTGTTATAATTAGTAACTCATGTTCTCCTTAATTCGAGAGCATTTAAAACATCCTCACAACATCTAATTAATTCTCATCCTACTCACTCAAAAGCCTAAATATTACATTAATTCATCACTTAGGAATTCAACTTCCTTAAAACACATGACCCCCTATGTCTACTAAAATACAATGGTTTTCTCTTGGGTTGAATGCTCCTCGATCAGATTCCCAAAGTAGAAAATATTCATGATCTCCTGATCATGTGTTTTCATGTGTTGGTAAAAACCTCCAGGGTCCCAAAATTTACTTTGTAGCTGCCCAAGTGTCTTGCACCTTTGCTGCTACTATATTCCTGTTGTCTTCTATTTCATCTTCCTCTCTTTGTCAAGCAGGTTCAACTTTTGATTGACCATCCTTCCTACTCCTATGATTTTCCTCCATATGGGTTGCTTCACCATTAGCTGCCATAACTCTTCAATCTCCATCTAGCATATCTTTGGGCTTCTCCATATTCTGCCATTCACTGTTTCGTCTTTCTCTCTGCTTCAAGTTGTTTCTATTGTCCACTAACTCTTCAAATTGTTGTTTATTTTCTTCTCTTTGAAGTTGTTGGATTCTTACTTTTTCTTCTACTTTTGCTCTTGCTCCAACTTTTTTTGCCCTAGATATTGCTATAGACATTGTTGTAGTTACTGCTCTAGGTACAAGTGTAGACATTGCTTCCACCCAAACTTCACGAATATCTTCAAGGATATCTCCCTTTACAACATCTAATTTTTGCATTGAATTATGACTTTCCAGCATTCTCTCCAACAATTTAACATCTCTATTCCATGGATTAAATTCTTCCACAAAATCTTCTTCTTTCATATTTATTTGGCTTCTCATCTATGTCAAATTTTCCCCAGCATCTGCAACTAAACCTGCATTCACAAAACATTCGTTAAAATAAAAAACATAAGGCTTCAGTGCCTTATTTTCCTTTGGCAACAATTCAGTTTGTTGTTGTGTTTCTTTCTCCCCTGTTAGCACATCAGTATGTTATTTTTAATTCTCGATATAATTCATGAGACTGTCAAATAGTCTCTCCTCCACATTATCTGTTTCAATGATTCCTCCGTGCTTTTGTTCACACTAGTGAACTTCTTCTTCCTTAGCCTGCTGCTGGTTAACTCTTCTTAGAAATTGTTTGATTCTTATTTCCTCCCTTTCATCCTTACCCTCTTGATCTTTAAGAACCTCCATATCACCTTCAAACAATCTCTGTCCTTCCCCAATGACATTCATTGGATTATTTCTTTGGGACAACACTTCTTTAGTATTCATTGGAATAAGGCTGCCATCTTTTTCCTCTATGATAGTTCTAACATTGTGTTTCCTACTCCCAAGTGACTCTTTTGTCTCCTTCTGGTTCTCAGATCTTGCCATCTCAGTCTTGATCTAAACATATTTTAGATTCTACTCCTTCTCTCTCACAAACTCTAAAGTTTGTTCATCCTACTGTGATGTACCTGCAATCCTCCACAAATTATTAATTTTTAAATTATAAGACCTGGTGGTCTTACTCGACTCTTCAGTCATCACATTTCCTTGCTGCTTTGAGTCTTCTACGTGATTCAGCTTCTCAGATTCAACGTCATCTCCTTCCTTCACAAGGAATGGTTCTTGTATTGTAAGAACACCAACTATTAATTTGTCAATGAGTTCTTTCTACTTTAACAACTCAATACTTTCCTCCTTTGAGAGGTCTTCTTCATCATACTTTGTTGCTCTAGAGTACCTTTTGTTAGCACTGTTATACAGCACTAACTTTCTAAGGTTAGAAAGAAGCATGATCTGTTTGGTTGTGTCCAAATGGGGCTCGCATTAGTCACTTTTCCCTTTCTTCCTTCACCCCGCTCACCTTTAAACCTTTCCCATTCCCTAAATAAACCTTCCAAAATCCGACAAAGTCCCCTTTGGCCTCAGCTCTAAGCGCAAAGCCAAACCAACCATAAAACCTTACCCATATGCCCTCATGTGCTCATAAACCCCTCATCGCTTTCCCGCCATTGATCATTCCCTGACAATCTAATGGCCCACATTGCACACGATAGAGGTGACCCACTCAACCAATTTTCATCGTCATATCATCTCCACCAGATTTGACAGTGTTCGCATACATCACGTAGACAACTTGATTGAGCAATAGTGCACAATGAGAGTGGTTTTTCTCTCTCATCCATTGCTACGTGTCTATCATTTAGTGGAATCGCTCGGCCCTGGGCATTTACCACTTAGCACCTAAAAGCAGTGCAATGAAAGCCATTACCACCTAACCAAACTGCCCTCACCTGTTAAACACCCATGCAACTCCATCACCCGATGACCGTCTGATCTGTTCACTGAAGATCCAATGACATTGATGCACCCTGTTCCCACCTCAGTCTATAGCTTTCGTTGAGCCATCTCTACCATTCATCTTCCCGATCTGACGGTCATTCTTCTCGCTCACCCAAATTTTCAACCTACCCATGCACTCTACATCCTATGTCCATTCTCTTGACCAAGGAAGGAGATAACTCGCTATGATTGACTGACAATAGTTGGATTCCTAACAACCATATTTAACATAAAGCATGGCCAAAGGAGAAAGGGACATAGCATGACTGTGTGATTGAATTTATCAGTCATGGACTCCACTCGTATGAGCACTCCAACTGCCTAAAGGACAACGCAACACTTGAATAGATCAAATTCCCCTAGTGAAACAAGCAACCTCGTCTAAAGACTCCATCAAGTAGCTAAATGCAGTTGGTGGTCAATTATGACCACTCCATTCGCAAACAGCCAAGTTCCATTGTAATTGTTTGGTCACTTTAGTGCGATCTAAATTGCTATTTATATTGTCAACCCGGGGTTCGTAAACTGACGAAGTGAGGTGTACTATATGTACTTAGATAACCATTTCTTTAGACTTTTTTCGTTTTAAACTTTTTAGTTTGTTTTTGGATTTTATTCTTTTCTTAATGTGTGGTGATGAAAGTGAAGTGTGAAGTGTGTGGAGTGTAAATGATTATGATTTCTATGCTTGAAAAATGCTCAAAATAAAGCTTTACAATAACTGAAATGAAACCAATCCTTAGGAGAAAACAAAATGCATCAAAAAGAAAACTAATGGCAATGGCCCCGTATCCTTGCTGCTGAAAATGAAAAGAAAGCCAAAAGTTGAAAAACAACTCAAACTTAAAGTAAAGCAGCTAATTCACACTACTTGAGCTTTTTAGATCCTTTGCCCCTTGGCTCAATCTACCTTGGGGAAGTAATCATGAGCATAGCAAGCAATATGATATTTAACTGTTAAAGAAAATATATTACATAAGGAAACTAATCACACTACTTGAATTCTTCAAATCCTTTACCCCTCAGCTCAATCTACCTTGGGGAAGTAATCATGAACATAACAAGCAATATGATAACTAAATGTAAAAAGAAATTAATAACATTACTTAGACTCCTTTAGTTCTTTACCATTCAGCTTAATCTACTTTATGGAAAACAACTATGAGTAAGTAATATGACACTTAAATCACACCACAGTTAGTGATCTTCTGATCTCCTGCTGATATAGTCATTTGACCACAGAAATAAATCATAAAATTATTAAGTAGTATGACATCTAATTTAGCAGAAAAAGAAATAAACAAAT
>APFE031195533.1:19950-34159 GCA_000404065.3 Pinus taeda | reverse complement strand
ACAAGATGATCACATATGCCAAAAGTTATTAAAGAAAATGAAAGATTGCCCGGGCTGCCTAAGAGAACCTGCAAAAAGCATTGATCAGTTTACAAAGATAAAGATATGAACAGCAGAAACATAAAGCAACATATTATGTACAAGCTAACAATAAAACAAAAGCATAATGAAACTAAACAAATACTTTATATGGCTTCAGTGTGCAGGGGCCCTCTGCCACTTCATCCAATCAAATGATCACAAGACTATCTTCAGAAAGGTCTACTCATGTATTCAAATCAACAACATATAAAACAGTGGGGTGACAAGATAACCAGTAGCGTGTGGAAATTACATAACAGTTCAGAAATTCTATGCATCCAAAAGTCTCTTTACAGCATTTGACAACGCGTTATTTATAATGTAAAAATTCTACAGTTAACTAATCAACTACTTATGCTATTAACTGCGTGCCATAGACATGTAGATCTCTGCAGCCGAGATCTAGTGTAACTATCGTTATGCTTCTTAAATCTTTGGAGTGGTTGGATGTTAGATTTATTGTTCAAGAACGATCCTCAGGTGCGCTGGAGCCTCCGTGAGCTGGGAACTAGGCCACGTATCATTCACGTGCCCATAACAGTGACGTGCCACCGCTGGACTCTTTGGTTGGCCACGTCTTTGACTTTGGTTGACCGCAGCCTCTAATAGATGATTTGGCCAGTTCGAAGGGACACGATCCATGTACATGCCATCTAGAGCTTGCCCATGTAACCCGTTCCTTCAGAAGACACCTGGAGCACAACTTTTAACAAAATAGCTGCGGAATCCTGTGCTCGCTGCGGAAACCTGTGCTCGCTGCAGAAACTGGCAAGTTTTCGTAGCTGCATGAACAAAATACTAAACCAAACAACATACATCAGTATAATTAGAAAACCATATAAACAGTCCTTTTTAAACTATAATGCAATGATTCAACCACTGGATGAGTGAGGTGAGCGGAGAATGAGGGTTAAGAGGGTGTGTAGGAAGGTGCAAGGTTGAGGCTCAACACCAGGTTTGGGTGATCCATTTTTCCTCTCATTTGACTATTCCACACTATCATTATGACCTTTAGTCCCATGTTGAGTCAAATGTTGCCACACTCTGGAGTCTTGGCGCCAATATGTTCAAGAGAAGTCCAATCTACAGTTATTTACCTATACATTGTTTCAGTCATTACTAGAATCTTGAATATTGTTCCACTTTATTCCTTGTTTCATGTCAGTGATGGGGGATTGATCATTTCCCTCCTTTGACAAGGACAATTTTTATCGAATTCAGATCATTATCCAGGAGGATGACTTAGGAACTCCCTTTCAATACCTTAGAGCTAGCATGCTTAATGACCAGTTCTTCGCATTCGACGACAGGTCTTCATTATTGGCTTTCGATCGGGTGATTCCACAAATGTTCGACCTTAGCTTCATTATCAAATTCACGGATTGTATTGTTGTACCTTGAGAGCCATTTTCATTATTGGTGGTTTCTCTCATACATGTTAACGGTCCACATCATTGGCTGGTAATCAAGTGGTTTTCTAGCATGTTCGACTTCAACACTTTTATTCACATGTTAGGATTCATACATTGATTAGGTTGGGATGGAGCACAAAACCCTGAGTCCTGTCTGTTATGATGCAGGCTGCAGGGCGTTATATGTCATTCATGATTGTACACATGTTTCTATTATATGGATGGATGTGACCTAATGAGACATTACATTTATGATGATCCTTGTTATCTGGATGGTTGCTCCCATACCATGGATATTTTCATATAGTATTCATCATTCGGATGGTTGCATCCATGACATGGATTCATGTCTTAATCTTAGATATGTATATGTATATGCATCCTTGATTTTCAGGTCTCATGACAAAGTGTGTCCTCGTCCTTGCCAAAATCTCGTAAAGCATCTCAACCATCACTCCTTGTTTTGCCTTCATGCTTTAGGGGGCATCTGTTACACAATATTTTGTCACGCGTTCTGTAGTTCCCTATGACATACCGTAATGTGCCTAAAGCATGATCATTATATGATATACTCATCCATGTATATAGTTCAGATCCCTCCTTTAACTTTTTTTGGAAAATTTTGGATCTTTCTCGAAAGAAATAGCTCTCAAAACCCTAAAATGAGGGTCATTGCCCTTATGAAGCTCAAAACAGTGATGATCACCTATTGCACTATGTTACGCCAGTAATGGAATTGCTTCCTTCTCCCTCATACCCATTATGGTCTCAAAATGGAAGTTTTCCCACACAGGAAGAGAAGCTTGGTGATCTAGAAGCTTCCAAAGCAGCGATTTGGAGGTGGTTTCGCATAGATGAGGTCGAATCCTACTAATTTGACCTCTTGATCTCATACCTATGAGCTACATCCTTGAGATGTGGGCCTAATACTATCTTTGGAGGAGTCCTAACTCCCTCTCCCAACCTATAAATTACTCCCCTCCCATTCCCAAATGGTTGATCTATGTCCATTTTCACCCGTATGCTAAGCTTGTGCTTAGAGGTTATTCATTAGACTTGGAGAAGGAGTGTTTAGAGTGTTTCTTGGCTTAGACTTGGATTACCACTCAAGGAGAGCCTTTCAACATCAAGTCTATGGTTGTAAGATTCCCTTTATCCTTTAAATAATAATATAACTGCTAGTTCATCTTCCCAAGATATATATGTTCATGTATGTATTGGATTGGATTTTCTTGATCAGCTAAGTAGGTTCTTATTGGATTTGCTATTGGTTTTGGCATTCTTTGTTGTCTCTTGATCACTTGTGTAGGTACATAAGTGGTGAAAGAACCAGGAACAAGTTCATGACACAAGCAGTTCGAGGATCTCAACAAAGGAAATCAGAATAGCATCAGAGCGAGGTATGTCATCTCTCTCGTTATACTTTTCAATTATAATATAGGAAGATGTTTAGGTGATTGTCACTTCAGTTGCTAGACCCATTCATTGGGCTAGAGGGATCGTCTCTATTGATAGAGAGGATTAACCTTGTCAACAAATGCCCTGTGCTCATCATGAAGATGTAAGAAAAGAAGACTCAAACTCAACAACCTACCCAGAACATCTAGATGATGATATTTGAACAGTTCAAAGAGGGTCCTAATGTTAATATTGTCACACAAAGTGGCATAGCTACTATGAAGGATAAAGGGAAGCAACCTGAAGAAAATGTATGGGTTCGAAAGGTTGCTAACAAGGAGATGAGGTTCGGCATAAATAATGTGAAGGAAACTTTTATGGAAGCAAAAATGAGATTCTCGGATGAAGAAGCTTCTACATTAAGGACTCAAAGTATGGGAAAGCGTGAAGACAACAGTACTACATAAGAGGCGGACCCATCATTATTAGCACCATTTTTAGAAACCTTCATGAAACTCCTAAGGGATAACAACGTAGTAGAAGGACTACAATAATTGATAGATAATTGTACTAGTAAGAAGAAGCCACTGCCAGACCAACGTGCAATAGATAAGGGGAAAAGTAAGAAAACAATTGGTTGTGAAATGATATTAACTTCATTGGAGGATACCAAATGGACTAGGTAATTCTTGATTTGCAGTCTGGTGAAAATGTTATGTCAAAGCAAACATGGGAAAGAATGGGATGACCAGCATTACAATGGTCCTCGATCCAGCTGAGAATGGAAAATCAGCATAAGATTGTTCCTTTAGGCACCTATATGGGGTAACTATGGATATTGAAGGGGCGTGCACCGTAGCTGATTTTAAAGTGATTGAAATAGTGGACGACAGTAACCCATATCCAATGCTACTAGGAATTTATTGGGAATTTGATATGAACACGGTCATAAATTTGAAGAAGCACAGTATGATGTTTAAAATAAAGAACTAAGAGTTATTTTACCATTGGACCCAGCTGAAGTTGCATGATATACTGAACCAGTCCATGATAATGAGGAGGACAATGATATTTAGAAGATCTATAAGCTGACTATGGGGGATGAAGATTAGATTGACCCTTCGATAGATGGGTGAATTATGTAGGAGAAGGAAAGCTCCTGTAATTCAGATTTAGATGAGAAGCTCAAACACTGGAAAAATAGGTTACACGAGGTATCATCGCTGTGATGGAACATGCTTACAAAGTCACTCTAATGTGTATCCACGGAGGTACGCAATTTACCACATTATGCTAGATTATAAGATGTCAATTTATTTCTGGATAAATTTTAAAAGGATGTACTAGAGGAACATTGGTTCTAGGTGTTAGACCTCACGCTAAGAGCTACACCTGCCAGATGGTGGGGTACACATAAAGACAACTTTGTAGACTGGAAGGAATATCAGCAGATGATGAGCTACAATTTGGGTATGCCAATACCCACATTATAGAGAAATACACAAGGAAGGATTATCTACCTGAGTACCTAGCTCTATGGATGAAATCTTGGGGAGAAGAACCACACCCATAATGGGTTCATATGTTCTACCATACTTTAGATACAATTCCAATGAACTGGTATCTAGAAATGGAGTTGCGACATGGAACCACAGAATGGGATGTTCTTAAGGAATTTTTTTTGTTAACCTTTATCTTTGAAGATGGATTTGAATGTATTGTTGAAGCATTACAATAGATAAAAATTGCAATATTTTGAATGCTTGAAGAACCTATTACATGGGTACAACCAAATTGGAGTACGCAGTTGCACCATGCACTCAAATGTTACAATATGACCATTGAGGAATTCAAAGAAGATCCTAGGAACATCAATATTCCTGAGTCAAAAGGACAACGTGTAGTCGCAAGTCCTCAAGAAAAGTCCTTGATATCTCACATACTTTGAAGACCAAGAAAGTGAATATTAAATAAGAAGTGCAACCAAAGTTTGCAAACGTAAGAAAATATTGGGATGGAGATATAGTGGACATGGTCGCGGAGCTACTACGAGAGTATCAAGACTCGTTTCCCACTACGTTCTAAGATTTTAAAGGGATAGTAGCAGATTTGGGTGTCATAAAGATCACATTAAAGCCAGATGTGAAGCCAGTAAAGAAGTGCCCATATCGATTGAATCCTAAGTACAAGGAAAAAGTGCACACTGAATTGGATAAGATGCTTGTAGTTGGGATTATTGAACCTGTCGAAGAATTAGACTGGGTTAGCCCCATGGTGGTTTAGGAGAAGAAAATGCAGGGTGAAATTCAGATATGTGTAGACTTGAGAAAGTTGAATGATTCTTGTGTCCATAATCCATTTCCTATGCCATTCACAGATGAAGTACTAGAAAATGTTGGAGGTTGGGAGGCTTTTCATTAATATTATGTCAAAATATGGACCCTTGGGAATATGAAAGATTTCCCAAAGATTTATTATCACTATTTTACTGGAATTCAGATGTTCATATGACAAATATGACTTCACCACTAAGCCACTTGCAAAAAAATGAGTAATATGAGTATAACGTCGACCTAGTTCTGACACTGTCAAAATTTGACCCTTAGGGAATATTTTAGATTCCTCATGATTACACAAGATTCCTCTCAACGAGTTGATTGAAATTCTACACATATTAGAAAACTGATCACGCCATCTAACTCGTGGAAAAGTTCTAGTTTGTTTGAGTATAAATTTGGCATGATTATGTTACTGTGAAAATATGGCCCCAAGGGAATCTCTTAGATTCCTCATGATTCCATAGAGTTTCATCTGCAAGTTAACTGAATATCTTCTCCTTAGATGAGGAAACTGATTACACCATCATATTCCTTTTCTGAAAACTGAGGAAGATGAGTATAAAGTTGATATAGTTCTACCTCTGTAAAAAAACAACCTCTTAGGGAATATTTCAGATTCCTCATGATTCCACTGAATCAAGGATTTGCCTCAATTTGTGTGCAGCTCAAGGTTCCCTATGCCTTTGTTTACGTGTAGCTCAGGGTTTCTTGGGCGATCTATTCTTCTTTGTTGTGAGGTGAATGTTGAAATTGTACTTTAAATAATTGTTGCCGGCAGACAAATCAATGAGGTGCAACATGGCGAGTTGGTAGTGGTCGCAAATTGGTTGGGAGTTGTTGGCTTGAGGGGGCTTGGACCCAGGTTCAAAGTAAGCTACATTAACCAACAAAACCCTACACTACTGGCCCTTTCGGAAACAATCCACTTTATGCAAGTTGCAGTCTCACCCGAGGCATTATTGGGAGATGCTAGAACCAGGTTTCTACATCCGGAAGGCTATGTGATGTCAGGGTAAGGAGTTACTTGAGTTTAAGTCTTTATCTTACCTCAACCCTTATCGTAAAGATCCCCAAACTTAAATAAAATTCAAATTAGAAAAATGTTATGAACTTTGACTAAGGGTCTAATTATGCATAAATAACATATAACAGTAGATTCAAATCTTCACAGTTTAATTAAGTCATTCTTATAGATAAATGGCATTCAATTGAGCATAAATATAGAAAACACATAAGTATCTAGTTCAGACATAGAATCGCTTCAAATACTCTTTATTATTTCATTTCATCAAATCATATACTTTTTAGACCCTACGCACTCAGCTGCGGACTTACCAAGGTCTTTGCACACATAGCAGCAGGAGCCTTCACATTCGCTCGAATATAGAAAAGAATAATTCATACTGTAAGCATCAGCCATAACAATGAACTAACTTCCCCTTCCTAATGACTCCTCAATGACTCCCTTTTATAGTGTTTACATTACATTACCTTGGTCTGTGAACAATGGGCGAAGCTTAATACAACTAATCCCTTTACAAATTAAGGGGCTTTGACTTTCCTAAAATCCCCCTTGACTCTCAACAACCTACACTACTTGGACTCCACTGCTCAAAATGTGGAGACTTTACAATATCTTAGAAAAATTTGATTTAAGACTTAGAAAAACCTAACCCTGAGGGACTTGATCCCAACAAGTCCCAAACACAAAGATGTGACTTGTCCCAAGTCACTCTACTGGTATGTCCTCGACGTGTGCTTTCAGGCCACCAAATTATGACTTCAATGCTTGAAGTTATATTGTACATTGCATGGCGGCCTACCAAACCTCTTCAACCAACATATTTGTAGTTGGTCCTGTGATTGCTAAACCCATTGTCATTTGCATTTGCTGAAGGGCTTTCAATTTTATCTCAACATTCTGCGACAATTGGATTGCTTTGTCAGCCCATGGTTTCATCCTTACTAAAATGATAGAGGCCTTTCGACGCAACTCATCAATCTGAGTCTGTATGGTTTTCCCTTCTTGGAGTGTGGAAAACCTCTGGACAGGTGCTAAGATACGCATTTCTGCCCTAATCTCATCAAACTGCAGTTTCTTCTCACGGATGTAAACTTCAATTTTTTGTAGATGTGGGTCCTCCTACAACAAGGCCCTCATCTCCATCTTAATTTTGAAAATTTGGTTGTAGTCATTAACTATATAGTGGAAAGAACTTCCATATTGGCTTTGATAGTAGCCTCGTGTTGATCTTAGGCTTTAGGAGGGGTGGTAGGCTACAACTACATCTGAATCTCTAAAATCTGCAGCTGCAGTTCAAACCACACGTTTCCCATATCAGCCTTAGATTCTTTCACTATGGCTACCAACTTCTGTAATTTCTCGGTGTCGACTACCTCTACTGGAATCTAGAGCTCGGGAAGCTCACTACATACCTGGGTTATTGTTGCTTCTAACTACTAACTGTTTGCAATGAACTATTCTCATTATTTTAGTGCCTACACTTTTTCCTTGAAAATTTATTGCTTGTTAGTCTTGACTTCACTAATAACCAACAATGCCCACTATTCTCGAACCCTGAGCTCATCTGATACTCCTTGATATAGGTCATGCAATGACTGAATGGGGAGTGCCAAAATCTTAAGGCTCATGTCCTTCATATGCAATAGGCATGTCCTACCCTCCGAAGTCTCTACATGCAATGATCCCTCTGGAAACTACACTATGTAGAAGTTTGTGGTAAGCTCTGATGTTGAGGTTGTCTCACTTTCTTGCTTCAGGCAAACTTGGCCCATGCTCACTTGACCTAGGCTTGCTTGTATAATGCTTGTCTATACCTACAATTCCTTAAGGCCCTATTGGACCTTTGTACATATTGATTGATATTTATCTTTGATGTGTCCCCAGATCTCTTCCATCGCAGATTTGACGACACCCCTAATTTCATCAAAGGCCCCCTCCTTCAGCATGATGGTTTGGCACTAGTAGACTTCTCAGATTTTTGTTTCTTCTGAACACTTCTAGTGCTCCTCTTCTATTGCTTCCTGATAATGAACAGAGACTCGAAGTCCTCTGTTCCCACAAAAGGGTCTATGCCACCCTCTTCCTCCTTGACAATTTTTGCATTGACTGTGTGCTCTGTCTTTGGCACAGTGGGTTCCTCTATGCCAATTGTGACCTTCTTTGGATCTCTATTTGGGACTTTCTTTGGATCTTTCTTCTCATCCTTCATCTCTGCAGTGGTATTTCTTGTGTCTGTTGCTATCATCCTGTCAGTTAGGGTGAGCCAATCACTCGACCACTTACTGATAATAGCCAAAATATTTTTTTTCTGCTACAAGATATGGCAGCACGTTACACTCTTCCATAAAATCCTTCTTGTGACATATATACATTGTAAAAATCAACCTTGAACTTTGCAACATTGTGGTATTGAGAAAATAGGGTAGGTGATAACCATGACTGTTGGTTAATCACCATGAACAAGTCCATTTCGAGCAGAACCCAAAACATCTTATTCTCCATGGCCCTTGTAGGATCTTTGGATGCCCAGAATGAGTCATATCGTGCAGCTTCATAGATATCCAGGTCCACTGTGGGGAACTGTGAATCCTGAGGTGCTCTCCAAGCTATTAATTCAATCAGAATTAACATCCATGCATGATGAAATGAATTTCCTTCCTCCTATGCTTCATAGCAATCAAATTGGAATTATCAATTCAGGTACCGTGCCAAGTTGAACTGGACCCCCTTGCTACACTTTGCAGCCAAGGAGACAATAGGGGCTGACACTTCATTTGCACAAGACTTTCTCATAATATTCTCAACCAAAATAGAGGCGAACAACCACACAGCCTCATCGTAGAGCTAATAACGGAGCCCCGTGACTTCTTGATTAATCCAAAGTAACTCTTCATTTGATCTCCTAGTTTCTTCTCTTGTTACTTTCCTATAAAACCACCATCTGGATTCTCCCCCTAACAAGGTAGTGCGGTAATCCATTTGATCAGAATGTTGTAAATATGGATGGTTTTACCGATCCAAAGACACTAGTCATGCAACAAAGGCAGCAATTGGCACACACATATAGTATTTATATTACTATGCTTGAAATACAGAACATACAACATCTTCAATAATCCCACGTACTGAGTTCCATTGGCCCACTTCATTGGTTCAACTAATGTGACACCTACTTCTTCATAATATACATATCTTAGGTACGAGTTGGGCTCAAACTATGGGTATTTACTTCGATCATTTAAATATGAATCTTCCATTTTTAGGTGGAGTACCCGGTCCAACAATTCACCCTTAATGGGTACATCTTCAAGTAACAGCGAAGTGAAAACCTTATATTTAATACCATCTGGGTCCTTCGTGACCTTGGAAGTTGGCTATCACGATGGTCAATAAGGAGGCAACCTGGAAATGGGTTCAAATTCTTAGCCACTCATTTCTTCAAGGCCACCCTCCAATTCCTCCTCATCCAAGTCCTTTGGTTCCATTAGTTGTTAATTTTATACATTTTTCCCTTCAGTCTCTACTCGATTGAAAATTTCCACAACGATTGTTGAACCTGTTAGAAAATTATATATTACGGACCAAAATAACACATAAAATATTGCAGAAATATAAACACAAGAAACCCATAAAATAAGAGAGACACAGATATACGTGGTTCACCCAGTTTGGGCTATGTCCACCCCGAATAGCCAGTCCTTCCTTTCTATTATCTAGCAAAATGAAGAGACACAACCTACAACAGATCTGCTGTAATATCCTTTGTTTTCTCTCACAGTCTCACCTCTCTGTTTCTCACTCAAAGAATACACATCTATTACACAGTCTCAAATACAATACCCTCATACAAAGAGAGGGGTTGCCTCCTAGGGAAAAAAAACCCTAAACTAAACATAAGTTCTACCATCAGATCATCCACCTAATGGACGACCCAGATTGACTAGAAATTACTATACTTTTACAAGGCAATTTTACATCTTTTTTTAGCTTTAGGGACGCTACCCTTGAACCCTCGCCAGGGGACCACTAGCCCCTAGACCTCCACACCCCCCCGAATGGAGAGGTGTACAAACTTCCTAGGGTATACATTCGACTGAAACAAAGACCTCTGAACAATCATGTTCCACACTCTACAGTCTCCCACTTGGAGAATGATTGTAGCAACTCCACCGCTACTTCATTTGTTGGACAATGACTCCTCTTTAGACCTCGTTGTTTCTCATCTTCATCGTCATCCTTGAAGGCCAATTGAAACTGAGCATATTCTCAGTTTCTCCCTAGTTGCAACTTTTGTTAGCATATCTGTAGGATTCTGGCTAGTGTATATCTTTTCTAGCTTCAACTCTTCATCTTCCAACACTGATCGTATGAAATGGTACTTGAGCTGTATGTGTTTAGTCCTGGAATGAAATGTTGAGTTATTTGCAAGATGAATGGCACTTTGGCTATCACTGTATAATGTGCCCATATCATGCTCCTTACCCAATTCACCCATAAACCTTTGTAACCAAATCATTTCTTTACTAGCCTCTGTAGCAGCAACATACTCTGCTTCTGTTGTTGAAAGTGCAACAACACTTTGGATTTTTGAAACCCAACTGACAGCTGTTCCACCAACAGTAAATACATATCCTGTAGTGCTCCTCCTGTTATCTCTGTCACCTGCCATATCTGCATCAACATATCCATGTAGATAAATGTTTGAACCACCAAAGCATAATGCTTGATGTGTGGTACCTTTCAAATATCTGAGAATCCATTTCACTACCATCCAATGTTCCTTTCTTGGATTGTTCATGTACCTGCTTACAACTCCCACTGCATGTGCAATATCAGGCCTTGTGCAAACCAATGTATACATTAAGCTTCCAACTGCTGATGCATATGCAACATTAGACATATAATCCATGGCTTCTTGGGTATTTGGGCACATTTCCTTACTAAGTTTGAAATGGCTAGCAAAAGGTGTACTAGCTGGTTTTGCATTGTGCATATTAAATCTTTTCAACACCTTTTGTATGTACTCATTCTGAGACAATGTTAATTTACAATTTTTCCTGTCTCTAGTTATTCTCATACCGAGGATTTGTTTTGCAGCTCCCAAATCCTTCATTGCAAATGAATTTGCCAATTTTATTTTGAGCGCATTTATTCCTGCATGTTAGACCCTGCAAAAAGCATTTTATCTTCATACAATAACAATATAATATAGCTGCCATCATTTTTCTTTTTCAGATAAACACAATGATAAGTGTGACATCTAGTATAACCTTGCTCAGACATAAATTTGTCAAATTTTAGATACCACTGCCTTAGAGCCTGTTTTAAGCCATACAAGCTCTTCTTTAACCTGCACACTAGTTTCTCCTTCCCTTTCACTTCATATCCTTGTGGTTGCTCCATATATACCTCTTCCTCCAAATCCCTATGGAGGAAGGTTGTCTTTACATCTAACTGCTCAAGATGCAGATATTCAACTGCTACTAGACTTAAAATAGTTCTGATTGAAGCCATTTTAACAACAGGAGAAAATATTTCATCAAAATCAATACCTTTCTTCTATGCAAACCCCTTCACCATGAGTCTAGCTTTGTACCTTTGTTTTCCTCGATCTTCTTCCTTTAGTCTGTAAACCCATTTATTCTTCATTGTAGTTTTTCCGTAGGCAACCTAACTAAGTCCCAAGTCTGGTTATGCAATAAGGAGTCCATCTCTTCTTCCATGGCTACCTCCCACTTTTTCCTACTTTCAACCTGCATTGCTTCTTCATAACATTCGGGTTCACCAAAATTAGTCAACAATAAATAATATAATGAAGGAGAGTATCATTCAGGGTGTTAGTTCCAGTCTTCACAGCTTGTCACCAAGGATCAACATGAGCTCTTACTATGTCTGGTTTTGTTAGATGTTTTACACATGATGCTCAGAACAAAACATGTCACAAGTGTGTCCATCAGAAGAAGCTCGAAAAAATATTTCCAATGGTATATCACACTCCTGTAACCGGTTCCTCGATTAGAAGAAATGAATGAGTGATTCTTGGTTATGCATGTTTTGAGGTCAGTTGCTGCACACAAGGACAAGTTTACTACAAAATCAGTTTCTGAAATAATGGTAAGGAATTTTTAAAAAGTGAAATATTTTTTTTTTCATCACATACTAAATAGCAAAAACCTCCTTTAGTTTATGCACAGATTCTACTATGTGGGAGATATACGGTGATATTTGGAGCCTACATTAAAACAAAGCAAAATTTTCATATTTTTTATTGTTTTAGTCATTTTAGTGTGGGGCCATTTTACAACAGACGGAAAGTAATTTTGCAAAACCCAAGGAGGTTTTTGTTGAGTATGAGCCATATAACAAAAATTTCTTTCAGTTTATTCACAGGTGTCATGTATTGGGAAATGTGACTAGATCTTTACAACTCATTTTCACAGATTTAAAATTTTAATGATTTTTTGTTTTAGAGATGATTTTGTGGAACAGATTGTGAGCAATTGGAAATGAATTTCCCAAATTTGAGAGAGGTTTTTCTCATGCATGACCTTATCTACAAAAATTCTTTCAATTTTGTAACAAGTGCTATGGTTTAGGAGATACAAGTTCATCTTCAACACCTATTTTTAGAAATTCGACCCAAGTTTAATGTAACTAATTCTATTTTGAAGAAAATGGTTGAGCTCAATCCCTTAGTACAAGGATGAGAAAATGTATATATTTTATGAATTTCATAATGTAGGGGTTGGATTTTGGTAGAAGGTTGGAATCTTGAGAAAGCCTTGAGCTTCATGGTACATTCATATTTTCATTTTGGCTAAGGAATTGAGACCAGGGTTTGCAGCACTCTTGGGATTCTTGTGGTAATTTGTCTTGGTACAGTGCTTCTCTTTGTGATTGTGAATTTGTTTATGTGATTGAATTATCTATCTTATTTCTTCTGAACTAAACAAACAAGAGTGTAAGTAGAATTCATTGAAAGTGAAATGCTCTACTTGAAGTTTGTTTTAGTTGTTTGATGTTTTCAGCTGTTTGGGGAGGATTCATGATTGCCCTTGCCCTCTTCAACACCTCACTTGTCTTTTCCCTCCACCTCATTCAATTTTAAGTGCCAAAATGATTTCCTAGCTTGCCCCATCGAGATCCCTTCAGGACTGTGCCTCATTCCCCACACCCAAAATCTGCCTTCTCAACCAAGCCAACAACTCATCAATTCATTCAAAAAACCTCTTGTACACATATACCTAGCCTAAAATTATAAGATATTTCAGTCATTTCAAGCCCCATAAATCATCATTCGCTGAGTTGACATGGAGAGAGCCCTATCCTATCCTCGTAGGGCTAGCTACAAGGCTGAGCATGGTTTGATGTGGACCTAGAAGCTTACCTTTTCAGCATGAGGTAAATCTAGGCTCTAACACAGGGGGTCTACTTATCCTAGTAGATCTACTAACACTACTTTCAGGTGTTTGGGATGCCTGCTGCTATTGTGGTGGTTTTTGTTTTTGTGGTTGTTGATTATTATTATTTTCAGGCACCTTTACCTTTTCAGTGATTTCATCAAGAACTGTGTATTCCTTGTTTTCTTTTTCCTGTTTCTTTTCCTGCAACTGATTCTTATACAACACCTTTTCATTGAATATTACATCATCTCTGCTCCTAATGATTTTGTGATTTTCATAATCATATAAGTGATAACCAAAATCATTAACACCATATCCAATAAAGGTACATTTCTTTGACTTTCCTTCAAGCTTTGTTCTATTTTCTTTATCAATATGGACAAAGGCCTCACAACCAAAAGGCTTTAAAATAGAGTAGTTTACCTTTTTACCTGTCCATGCTTCCTCTGGAACACCACCATCCAACGAACTTGAAGGCCCTCTGTTTATTAGATAAACAACAGTATCTACAGCATCTGCCCAAAACTGTAAAGGCAATCCTGCATGCAATCT
>APFE031195533.1:6173-18469 GCA_000404065.3 Pinus taeda | reverse complement strand
GGTTTATCATCACCCAAACGAACTTGTCCAAAATCTCCTTGAACATAGTCATGAAAGTATTTCTTATTAGGTGTGGCAAGGAAAGAGGCCCCTGAATCTACCACCCAAGAATAAGTAATATTTTCGGAAGAAAGAATCAAAGCATATTGTAACACCTCACCTGTCACATTTGCTTCATGATTGTTTTCTTGTTGCGCATCTCCTTCTTTTCCCTTCCGAGATCTACAATCTTTCTTTAGGTGTCCTTTATTTCCACATTTCCAGCACACTATCCCCAATTTGGACTTGGATCTACCTTTCCTTGATTTACTGCAATATCCTGAGCTCTTTCCTCTTTCCATTTTTCTTCCCCTAGACTCTACACTCAAAGCATTACCCGATGTCTCACTGGAGCTTTTACATCACATTTCCTCACTAAGGATAGCACCGACAACATCATCAAACTTCAAAGTACTAGATCCAGAAACAAAGTTACTAATGGCCATTACTAAACCATTCCAACTTTCTAGGAATGAGCACAAGAATAGCAGAGCTCTAACTTCATCATCAAAGTTTACCCCTACAGAACATAACTGACTTATAAAAGTATTAAAATCATTTAAATAATCTGCAACAGATCCACCTTTTGACATCTTCATATTAAATAACCGTTTCATAAGAAATACCTTGTTTGAGGCCGAGGGTTTTTCATATAGTTTCTCCAATGCCTTAATCAAACCCTCTGTCAGTGTTTCCTTTAAAATGTTGAAGGTGACCGATGTTGTGAGGCACAACTGTACTATTCCAAGTGCCTTTCTATTGAGAAGGTTCCATTCTTCATCTGTCATACCCGTCGGCATCTTTGTTTTTCCGCCCAATGGTAGGTATAGATCTTTTTGATACAGATAATATTCCATTTGCATCTTCCACAGCGAGAAGTTTTGGCCATTAAATTTCTTGACCCTAAACTTACCATCTTCTGCCATTTCTCCCACTCGAACAAGGAACCCTTATTTCCTGTGAGTTTATCAGCCAAATAGACCTTCGGCTATGATACCAGTTGTTAGAAAATTATATATTACGGAGCAATGGAACACATAAAATATTGCAGAAATATAAACACAAAAAATGCATAAAACAAGAGAGACATAGATATACATGGTTCACATAGTTTGGGATAAGTCCACCCCGAACAGCTAGTCCTTCCTTCCTATTATCCAGCAAAATGAAGAGACACAACCTACAGTACATCCATTGTAATATCTTCTATTTTCTCTCACAGTCTCACCTCTCTATTTCTCGCTCAGAGAATACACATCTATTACACAGCCTCAAATACAATGCCCTCATACAAAGAGAGGGGTTGCCTTGTAGGAAAAAAAACCCTAAACTAAACATAGGTTCTACCGTCAAATCATCCACCTAATGAACGACCCAGATTGACTAGAAATTACTATACTTTTACAAGGTAATTTTACATCTATTTTTCGCTTCGGGGGCGCTGCCCTCGAACCCCCGCTGGCCCCTGGACCCCCATGAGGGGGACAAGTTCCCCCCGCACCCCACCAAATGGAGGGGTGTACAAACTTCCTGGGGTATACATCCGGCTGAAACAAAGACCTCTAAACAATCATGTTCCACACTCAATAGAATCGGGGTCCGTTGCAGATTTTTTTGCTTCTTAGCTATTGTTGTTGAGGTAGCATGCCACTTTCTAGGGGATCTCAGCATCATAGTATGGGTAGTCAACTACAAAATTCATATCTAAGCCCTCTCTACAAGAATTCCTTCTCCAATTATGTCCAATTCAACTCAGATATATAACAATTCTCTCAGCTCACACTTAGGCGCAAAATCACAAAATAAGCTCTCTCAAAGAAAAGTGTCAGAATGTGGAGAGGGGTGCCATATTTATAAACTTTTTCAGTTTTAAAGCACTTGATTCCCTCTAAATCTACCCTATTAATGCAGTTTTGGCACTCGATTTTCGTAGATATGCTCCTTAAATGCCTTTCCCCTGCTCCTTTTAACAGAAAAATTGTTGTGAAATCAACTATAGTTTTTCCAACAGTCACTTTCTTGGTAGATTACATGGGATCCCCCCTTATGGCACAACTACCTCATTGCAGCTTCCACCTGCACCATCTTCCTAAGGATAGTGCAACCCTCCTTCTTCGATAGAATTTTTCCCCAAAAAAGTAGTTAATAGTCATGTGCTCTCTTTCAGCTACCAGAAGCACTAAGACTTTCTTGTTGTCATGTAGTCATATGTAGGGGTATGATCATCCCTGTAAACCTTCAATCTGCTCTAATTATTCCTACCAAGAAACACTTCCTTGTTCAACTTTGTGAGCTAAAACTATGCCACCATCTGAAATACCCTTATTCATGTACGGTCCTAGCCAATGCATCTAAAACTTCCCTGAAAATTTGGTAAACTTGTTGTCATCTGCAAGGACCAAATATCCATTCTTAAAAGTACATTGCTTAATTTTACGATCATGCCACACCTTTTCTCTATGTTTTTGCACCTACTGATGAAAGCCAACCAAAAGTGGTCTTCCTCTAGCATAAGTAGTTGTGCTAGTATTTTCTCCATTACATCGTGATCTACCATCTCAATTAATGTCATAATCTTGAGGTTGGGCGCTATATATTCCATCAGCATGAATGCTTTTTGTCCATAAACTAGTCAAAATGGTGTTTTCCCAGTCAATTTCTTATAGGTTGTCCCATATGCCCATAGAACTACTGGTATGCGCACATCCCAATCATTCTAATTAACATTGCAGACCTTTGTTAGGGAATTATTCAATATCTTGGTGAAATCTTCGATAGTTCCATTTTCCTAGGGATGATACGGTGTATCTTTTGATGGTACATCTGGAATTCTTCTATTAAAGTCACAATTTTCTCATTCAAGAAGTGTTAACCTATGTCACTCATCACAATCTTCAAGCATCCAAACCTTGAAGAAATAAATTTGAATATCAACATCGCAACAGTTTTCACATTGCAATCCTTCACAGCTTTTTCATCGACCCACATGGTTAAGTACTTTGTTGTAGTGATAATATAACATGTTCCCGTCTTCTTCCCTGGTGGATGAATAGGTCCAACGAAGTCAATTTCACATTTATCAAATTCTTGTAACGTGACTTGTGGATTGAACAACAGATCATCCCTTCACGATGGCCTCTCGGTCCTCTGACACACATTGCACACATTGCAGTACTCCTTAGAATCTTTATGTATCGTAGGTCCCCATAATATTGCTCACGGAATCTTCTACGTAGTTTCCTTGCCTGCATAGTGTCCTCCAGAAACACCACCATGTGCTTCAACTAGAATACTGTGTCTTTTGTATTTAGGCACATATCGGCATAAAACTTCATCTTATCCCATCTTATATAAGTGTCCTGCTATCACAGAAAGTTGTGCAACCCTGACAGCTAACTCCTTCTTTTGTTGTGCTATATAACCTTCACAAGCTATTCCAGCAGATAAAAAATGAATAATGTCTGTAAAATTCTCATTCACAAATTTGACAGCAAATAGTTGCGTGTCAGGTAATTCTTCATCAATATTAGAGGTCTCTTCACCATTCTCAATCTGAGAGATGTGATCAGGTCCCACATTCAGTCTCCCGAGATTAACTATCACTTCAAAATCATACTCCTATAATAGAAGCAACCATCTACAGATTCCCCCCCTGTTGGCTTATTAGGCCCTTACCCAAGTTCAGAAGAGTTATTATCCAAACAAATCCCACAGCTACCGTCCCTTTCGGAAATATCCCGCGGAGCGTGGTTTGAGGTCTCACCCGAGGTAGCAGAAGACGGTGCTGGAACTAGGTTACTGCACCCTTGGGATGTCCCGATGTGGTTTGGAGAAGTCATGCACTGTTTTGTGGCTTCGCGCCACTCTACTCTCCGTAGATCGAGAGCCAGGAAAATCCTTAATACTTATTCTTAATGAGTTGTTATAGATCAAATATACTTTTTACAGTATTTAAGCAAACATTTCCTAGAAAAGTTATAGATTTGCATAAAATCAGGACATCAGCATAAGCGTACAGATCAAACATATATATCAACCATAAATTAACCAAATCCACAATATCTCAGAGTCAACACAGTATTTCAAAACCAACTTATCTTTATTTAACTCTTTTGCCAATACATCCAGATCTGGCCTGCGCACTTAGTTGCAGGGGTCTGCGCACACAGCTATGGACTCTACCATCCCTCTACGCACACAACTATAGAGCCTCTATCTACCCACTAACACCCTTGACTCAAACTTACAGACGCAGAATATACTATTTTCACAGTCCCATAGCACTAAGATTCATTTAAACCCAAAAAATACTTTATACCCTTAGCGCGTCACTCTCTTTATACCTTCCCATGGTCCACGGAGCATGGGCAGGCTGACTTACTTCCTATTATTCTATATTATTTCTTCGGTGGAAAGCCCTTTGACTCGACCCTTTTAGATTTCGCGCTCCACATATTTTAGAGTTTTACAATATTTTCATTCTAACTTATAGGATCTAAGCCCCAAAACTTTTATAGGGGACCTCCACTACCCAATGGTCCCCGAACACAATCATCATGACTCATCCCAAGTCACTCGTTAGCGCGGCAATATGAACTACCTAGGATCCACGATTCACCTTCCTGCGAGTGATGTACTGCTCCCTCTTTGTCTCCTGCAATGCTTCTTTTGGCTCCTACTTCATTGTCTCTACCAGTTTACGCAACCAATAATGCTCATTCTTCTCTGCTCGATTAACATAGAACACCCCCTCATAGGATGTTAGCTCTAGTTCGGGTGCTGCATACGGGACCTCCTTGTACCAACGCAACCAATTTCCAATTTGGTAACTTCTCTTCGTACTATCTGCTGCAGCCTGTGTTGCAATTTTGCAAGACCATTGTTGTTGTTCGCAAGGTCTCACTCTTCAAGGTACATCAGAGATGACTTGTTAACTACACTTCCACCAGTTGTCTTCATATTTACAACCTTTCCCTTATCTTTTATGGTTCGTTGACTAGCCCATCAATGAGGCCGCAGCATCCGGACCAATTCTGCTTCATGTCTACAAATTTCCGCGCAACATCCCCTACTGTCGATGATGAACTTTGCGCGGTGCCCATAACTATCAACACCATATTCTTTAAAAAGCCATGCATCTCCATTGGCCATATCACAACCCTCAGGCTTACTCCTTGAGCGTAGATAATGAAGAATTCCATAATGGCGGGAAGGCACAACACCTTACGATTCTCAGAAGTGCAGATCATTCTATGGATGCCCCCCTATGATTTATAAGTGTTTCAAAATTCAAATTCATTGGCTCTTCCCTTTTCTGGTGCCCTCATGTTAATCCTGTGGTAGATCGTTCCAGATCTGGCTCGTACCCTGTCTCTTAATTGCCCGTCGCTAGCTTCGTTTTGCCATAACTCGGAAATCTCATCATGAATAATCACAACAATGGTCACCTCTCTACTTGCCAATGTAGTAGTGTAGCCCTTTCTGTACAAACGTGACCCTTGTGATAGACCAAATCTATGTGCACCCCAATACTCACGCAGCTTCCCCCCAGACTGCTTTATCATCCTGCACTCTCTTTCAACTGGCTGGAGTGGTGAGACTATCCTTCAGTCGGTTAGTCAGGTGGTCGGTCCACCCATGTAGAGCTTCAGGTGATTTCCATTTACTCTTCTCGTGAAGGGGCCTCCATTGAGCTTGGCAAGCTGGACCGTGCCTCCATCTGTAACTTCTTTGACTACATAGGGTCCCAGCCAATGCATTCGAAGCTTGCCAGGGAATCTCTTGAACTTGCTGTCATATAGTAATACTAGATCATTCTCCTTGAAGTGGCACGCCTTGATATGGCGATCATGCCATGCTTTCTCTCACTATTTATATACTTGTTAATGGAATCCGGCCAAAAAAAATTTCCTCCTCAAGTTCCTCCAGTTGTGTGAGTTGTTCCTCCAAAGCCCCACAGTCTGCCATGCCTATTGTTGCCATGATTCACAAACTAGGTACAGTGTATTCCATGGGCATGACAACTTCCTTGCCATAGACTAACAGGAAAGGTGTCTGGCCTATCAACTTCTTGCACATGGTTCGATATGCCCATAGCACAATAGGGATGTGCAAGTCCCAATCATTTTGCTGCGCATTACAGACCTTGGTCAACACAGTCTCAAAAATTTTGTTATATTATTTGATGGTCCCATTCGCCTGCAGATGGTATAGCATACTTTGTTGATGATATATATGGAATTCCTTAGTGAGCATTCTGATCGTTTCATTTAGAAAGTTCGTTCACCAGTCGCTCATTAGAATTTTGGAACATCCAAATCATGTCAACATGTTCTCGAACAAAAATTTCACAACTGTAGTAGCCGTGAAGTCCTTAACTGGCTGAGCTTCTGCCCACCAGGTCAAGTATTTTGTCACAGTGATGATATAGCGTGCACCCATCTTCCCTTTAGGTGCGGTAGGTCCCACGAAGTCTATTGCCTACTTCTCGAATAGTTGTAGCATCATATATGGCTTGAGTGGCATTTCATCCCTTCGCGATGGTTTCCCAGTCCGTTGACATACGTCGCAGGCCAGATAGTACTCTTTCGAGTCTTGATGTAGAGTTGGCCACCATAGTCCTACATAAAGAATATTTTGTGCTGTGTAGAAACCTGCATAATGTCCTCTAGAAACCCCCCCCATGTGCTTCGGTCAAGATTTGTCCTTGCTCAAATTTAGATACATATCTGCATGATATTTTGTTGTTTCCCATTTTGTAGAGGTGCCCTACAATAACAGTAGAGTCTGTTGCATGTATCACCAATTCTTTCTTTTTCTAAATGGAATATCCCTGCAATGTGGTTCCTGTGGTTAAGAAGTGGATTATATCCTCAAAATAGCCATCCATGACATGCACTACATACAGTTGTGCATCTGGTAGTCCTTCCTCTAAGTTTGTGGGTTCTTCGACATTCTCAATTTAGGATAGGTGATTTGGGCCTACATTTAGACGCCTCGACTTTACGACAACTTCTAATTCATATTCTTGAAATAATAGCAACCACCTACAAATGCGCCCCCCCAACATAGGCTTATTCATTAGGTATTTTAGCAAGGAGTGGTCAATATACATCCTAAAGTGTCCTCTGAGTAGATAGCAGCGGTATTTCTGGAGCGTGTATACCATGGCCAATCCCTCTCACTCAGTAGTGGAGTAATTCTTCTCAGCTTTTGATAATCGTTGACTTGCAAACGTAATCGGGTGATCAATTCCCTCCACTCCTTCTTGAGTGAGTACCACACCTAACGCGATACATGTTGCATTGACATGCACATGAAATTCGATGTCCCATTTCGGAAAGACCAATATAGGGGCTAATGCCATCTTTTCCTTAAGCATTTCCAGACTTTCGTTGCATTCCTCATTCCAGCAATAAGTAGAATCCTTCTTCAACAACTGTTCCATTAGTTTCGTGATCTGTGTGTAGATTTTTATGAACTTCCGATAGTAACCAGTGTGTCTTAGTGTGGCGCGTAGTTGTTTGACACTTTGCAACACTTGCAAATTGAGTATGCCAACAATCTTCGCCAGATCCACCATCAGACCTTGCTTACAAACCACATGGCTGAGTAGGTTCTCGAAGGGGATGAGGAAAGTACACTTCTTTAGGTTTAGCACAATTTGGTGCAAGTATCTAGCATTAACCCTATGCTCACGGTATGTTTCTTAACCAGCCTGAATACAATCCAATCATCAAGATATACCTCTAAGAACTTGTGTATAAATTCCTTGAATGCAGCTACCACAATGTGGGAGAATATCGCCGGCTCGTTCTTTAGTCCAAAAGGCATCATCGTATACTGAAAACAGCCCCATTCAGGGGTGAAAGTTGTTTTACTCCTATCCTCTGGTGTGATCTTGATTTGGTGGTACCCTGAGAAACCATCCGTGGAGTAGGCTTCCTATCCACCCACATTTTCGAGTACCTTGTCTGTAAATGGCATCAGAAATGGATCATTAACACATGCATCATTGAGCTTCCTAAGATCCATGCAGATGTGAATTTCACCCTTCTGTTTCTTCTCCTACACTACCGTAGGAATTACCTAGTCAGACTCCTCTACTAGTTCAATTATTCCCACTGCAAGCATCTTTTCCAACTCTTTGCAGACCTTCACTTTGTATTTTGGATTTAACTGGTAAGGTCGCTACTTAATTGGCTTTGCATCCAGCTTCAAGGTTACTTCATCATTCCCATGTCACCGAGGATCCTTTTTAACTCTGTGATTTTTGTTGGGAATAAATCTTGATATTCTCAAAGCAACTTGATGACCTTCTCCACTGTGGCATCATCCCAATAGTCCCCAAGCATTGCATACTTTGGCTTTTCCACTATTCCAAAGTTTACATGTTTCTTTTTCAATGGCATGGTGATGTCTGGATCCTCGATTGTTGGTCCGTGCACCTCGTGACTCTCCTCTGTTTCCAGAATATTGTTGTTTCTAGGTTTGTCCTCATCATCTTCTACTTGCACATTGTAACATTCTAGGGCTAGGCTCAGTTGTTGTGACCAGTCTGGCTACGCAATTTATTCTAGTTCTAGTCGAATTTTGAAAATAGTGGCCTTCATAACCTACAACACATCGTCCATAGTATCCATCCATTGATATTCAAAGAGGAATGTTGACAGAAACCCTTCGCACAAGATATCCCACACACCTGTGCCATATCGAAGCTCTGTTTTAGTATACCAGTTCCTTGGAATGACATCCAAGGTATGATAAAACAAGTATACCCATTTTGGTTGAGGCTCTTCTCCATAGGCTTGGACCCATCTAGTAAGGTGCATGTGCGAATCATCACGTCCATCGTATTTCTCAGTTATTCGTAGTTTCAGCCTCCCAAATATTATCTGCATAATGCGCCTGCAGATGCACTACTTAGAAGGTTCTTTCATGTGTACCCCACCATCGCACAGGCGTCGCACACAATGCCTATCTCAACACATCAAACCGTTGGAGCTGTGGTACTACGATTTCAAACTTGGTCAGAATTCATCTACTGTTGTCAACCCATCATACATCGATAGTTCTCGATCCTGAGCTCTAACACAATACAATGACTTAGTCATCATATTGTAGTGTAATGCGGTTACTCCATTCAACCGGTTATGCCACCGATCATCTTCTTCATCTTAATTTTCGATGCAGGACTCTACATGTCCCCACAATATTCTCCCTTTCTTCATTGGATTTACCCCTCTTGGTTTTGTGAAAAATTTTTGTAGATACAATCTAATTCATCGTCACTCCATTTGTTGCACGGGGGTTTAGTGTAATGTGGTCCTTCAGCCAAATCTAGAGGAATGACTATGCGGAGCGACTTCTTCTCAAATATCATTTTCTGCTTCTTTAAATTAATAACCCTGTTACACTAAAATTTGTCACCATGACTATTTGCAGTTAGTATGGCTCCATCAACTGTCATGCTATCCTCCTTGGCAAGTCTCATACCTCTGCTCTCCATGCCAAACTTCAAGAAAGAGAGAAAGTCTTTAAAAATCTATTTATCTCTGGGTAGGCAGTTTCTCTCAGCCTTACCTATGTGTACGCAACCCAAGTTCACAATACCTGCGTACTTGTACGCTCTGTATGTAAAGGGGTGGGTGCATACCCCTGTAAAGGTCAAAAGGCGCGAGTTTCATCTCAAAAAGTTACTTGTGATCATTTCTAGAGCATTCTAGAAGCTTGTTCGACGTGTATTGAGCGCCTCCAGATGGTTCATGTATCCCTATGAAAGAGGAACTTATCCCATCAAGAGGGGAGCTATCCCATCCAAAGAGGGGCTTATCCCATTGATGGTGGACCTGATCAACTTCCTCTAAAGCACTATAAATACAGGCATTGGGCCAGAAGGGAGGGGGGTTGAAAGCTGAATATTCCTAAGGGTAGATGCTGCTGGAATTAGGACTTCCTTGTAGAAGCTTGTGAGGAGAGATTCCCATCCTTTCTTGTTTCATTTGGAAGTGGGTGAGCTTATCAAGGTAAAGGAGAACTCTTGCTGGACCCTGGGAGGAACCTGCACAACACCAAGGCTCAGGTTGTAATGGTTTCTTTTGTTTCCTATTAATACAAATAATTCCATTCTCAACAATTTGTTATTTATGAGTTGTTTCATATACTCCTTGGTCTGTATGTTAAATACGTTTTATTTTATGAGATATTCAGGTGCTATTTAATCGTTTGATTGTTAGTGAATGCAGGTTTTGGAGAGAAGGAGGAGCTCATCCGGATCGACGAGGCTGGACTACTACAACAGTGTTGGACTACAGGTAGGATCTAAACACTTGATTTCTTATATGGTAAATGCATATTTAGAGAAGGATTGTTCTTAATTGTCTTGTTTGTCACTAGAAAGCCTTAAGCTTCTAGGGAGGTTGGTTTTGTCTACAAAATTGACTCTTTCCGCCTGACAAAATGGCGACTCCGCTGGGGACTTGACTGCTTTCCTTGTTTTCTTTGATTTGAGAAACTTGTTTTTTGGTTTCTGTTTTTGGCTTGTTGTGTGTGGCTTTGGGTAGACTTAGTCGATTTAGCTTTGTTTTTTATTTTTCATTACTTTAGTCGAAGTCTGCAGTCTATGCTTATATTACAGTGCATACCTGTACGCACTTTGTTTTTGTGCACAGAGCGTACCCACACCTGGGTAAGCTTTGAACCTGCGTACCCTGCTAAATTTTTCAAATTTTTGACTTTTTCTCTTTCAGTTAGTTTCATTTTGTTTTTCTAGTAGTTGTCCTCTGCCCATACCTGCATGTGACTTGTTGAAAGCTTTCCTTGGTTTGATTCCATTGGCATTCCTTTTTAAGATTTTATCAATTGGGTGTTTTGAGTCTCTTTTTTGAGAAATTCTTAATTTGATTTCCTTTGGTCATTAATTGGAGGTTTGTCTCTGTCTTTTCACAATTTTGCATCTTTTTGCTTTTGTTTTTGCAAAAAAAAAATCCCCCTCATTCGCCGAGGGGGGCTAAATTGTGTATGAGTGTTAATTGCCTTTGAGTGTTTTTATTTTTGATCTTTGGAACTCTCACCCAATTTTCTTGACTTGCACTTGATTGGTTCTTAGATTACATTAGAATCATCTTGTGTTTGAGAATTCTCTTGCATAGATCACATTTGCATAATTAGAATTCTCATTTTCAGAATATGAACGAAAAATGTGCATAGATTACATTTGCATACTTTTCAAGTGAATTGTGCACAGATCACAATTGCATAGTTTACATTATGAGAAATCAATTGTAGATTTAGATCAGCTATCTTTGATTTGAATTTACATATTTTTATGCTTGTTTTTTAACACACAAAAATAAAAATAAAAAGAATATTTTGGAATTGATTTGCATTAGTTTTTCTTGATGAAATTAGTGCATTAGAGAATTTGTTATATTTCTCTTAGTGATCAATTTTTTGCATTGTTGGAAGTGAATGGAAACTCTCTCCTTACTTTAGTTAGGATTCATCGAATTGAAAAGATTACATTATCATATTCGATTACATTCAGTTGAGTCGGGTCATAACACCATTGGTTTCATATCCATTTACCCATTTGAGTAATAACAGCCTTAATAACACAGCGCTTAATTAAAATTCATCTAGTAATTTTTACATTCCTAGGGCTCTGAAACACCAAAATAGATCAAGTTAGTGTTGGAGTAGGTTTTAGTTAACTCTCCAAGACAGTAAAACAAACAAGTAGTTGATCTTGCGGTAGGGAGAAAATCCAACTGTTGCATTCATACTCTGGGAAAGCTCCTCTTAAAGGAGAAGCACGAGCTCGTGTCCGAACTAGTGAGGGGATCAATCCTCCCTCGTTGGGAACGACGGCAGACACATACATATTACAAATGGTAAACCTCGGATTAACCATTGTCGAGGAGCCTGGGTCACTTATCGGTCAACCTTGGATTATTGTCAAGGAGCCGGTAAGGGGATTGAGCTTGATACTCTGCCCTTGCGTGCTGTCGGAGCGTAGACTCTTCCCCCAGGTGTATTTGTTGTTGTTGGTAACCTTAGTGACCATTATCTTAGGATTCTACCCAAGGTGACGGTGGAGGGAAGATCCCATTGTACCTAGAGCAGACGTCGGCTAGTCTCACTTGGATTTTCTGGGGGGTTCTCTTCACTCAAGACGGTTAAGTGGAGAAACTTGTGCCAGTCTATTCATTAAGCAGGTTGTCGGGGTAACTGTTCCAACCGCCATTTCTGTATTGAAT